>JAZHYW010037840.1:0-80157 GCA_037355805.1 Ixodes ricinus | reverse complement strand
GTTTTTGGAGCGATATCTCCACTAAAGCGGGAGAAATGAAGGTTGGGGATCCTAGCATTCCGAAGAGACAGCGGCAAGCACCACGTCGTTATGATGAAGAATCCCATGCATATGACTTTTATTCCCAGGAGATTTCTACAGGCAGCAGTTGTATGTAGTTAATGACTCGGTGCATGCATCCCTGCGAACGCGGTTTACGTCAGAAATGTGGGATCATATGACGCAAGTCGAAAAGTTTGTAACGGGAAAAATCGACAGCACGTATCTGTGTGAATTCTATAAAGGGGATCTTGATGGGGGCCGCCTCCAACTTCACAGAGGTGGACATAACAAAGCAACGTGTCACGAGCTTTGTTACATTTCAAGACGTATAGAGACCTTCTTTCGGGGAAAGGAAGGTGAACCCCTAAGAGATCTTCTTACAGAGGTTGTTAAGCTTCTCCGAATTGCACTGACAATTCCTGGAACTTCCTACGCTATGGGACAGGCCAGTCTAAACCATCTTTTGGACTATCTTTTGCACCTCCTCAAGGATATTTCCCAAAGGTTTATTCATTCATGAACCCCCTTCTCTCAATCGTGTATTCATTTATCATGTTTCTAATACGCTGCCGATTTGCCTTTGTGTAATTTGTTCTCGTCTATATGTATAAAGCAGTATCATAAAGAACTGCGATGTTTGTGTCATTTTATACTTTGTTCAATGCGCGTGTAAGAAGCCATTCTGAAGTAGCGACGATTTTACCCTTTATGGTAAACTGCGATTTGTTCTTCAATTTTTTATGCATGTAAAATATAAGTCAAAAGTTTGATATGTTTTTGCTTCATTTTGTTTCTTTGTTAATTATATTTGAGCATTTAAATATATTGTTACGGTGCTGGAGTATGTAGGGGTATGCCTGCGAAACCCAAAAGAAGCGGCTAAAGCGTGGATACGGCTGCTCCTTCACTTTCTCGACATATACCATCCTCCATCCTATATTTTTACGGTGCTGACAGGCGGCGAGCAGTTGTAGATTAAAACTATCGTTCGGAGGGCACTCTGTTCCCATTGCTCCTTTCAGCACCGTAACAATATATGTATATATAGACTGTCATGAAAAATAGAAATTGTGTGTCCTTTTATGTATGTGTTGTCAATATAGTAATTTATTCTTCTTTTCTTTGTATATTGTTGTGAGTGAAAGTGCTAAGGCAAATGTAATGAAGTAACAAGCTGCAGCGTATCATTAGACGTGTGAGAACGGTAATTTGGCAAGCACTAAACATTTTTGCTATGTCTTGTTTCTTCGATGGTATGTGCTGTTATTCAATGTTACAAATATAATTTTTAAATTTGTGTATCATTTATGCGTCCCACTTCATAAAGAAGGCACCCACCATGCGGCAAATAAAATCTTCAGAGCTTGCTCACTGGAGGACCGATTTCTTCTGTGTATCATTCTCGACGCACTTTTGGCGTGCTCACGCAACCACTCTATAGGTGCTTCACTTGCGAAGCACCTGTCACCCCCTTGACCCACCAGTCTGACGCCCTCCGCCCATCCCCCCCCTGCCCCCGAGAAAATGGGAAACCCTACGCATCTGCATGAAGCCATGCAAAGGTAATAACTAAACAAGTGAGTTGACATAAAAGAATAAAGCTATGCGGAGGGCAAGTTCGTCTGCTTCTTGCGCAAGGTTGGGGTGATCAGAACGCCGAGCTCTGATTGGCTCGATTGGAAAGACCAGGGGTCGCCGCGACCCACTATCTGAGCGTTAATCTCTGTTCCTTTGCAACGTCGTCTGCTACTCAACAGCTGTCTTACCTTTACGAGCGAGCTCGACTCACTTGCTCAGAGAGGACAGACGAAATAACTCGAGCGGTACGACGTGTTTTTTGTCGAACAATTCCAGCAGACAGGTATCAAGGAGCGAAGCCAAAGAACTCGCAAGCGAGGTAGCCGACGCGGCCAGGGGCGGATTCAGAGGAAGTCCGGATGTCCTGACCCCCCTCTTGAATTCTGGATGAGTAAAAATTTAGGGCGTGGGAAACAGGAAAGGGGGGGGGGGGTTAATATGATACGCTGACCAACACCTCTCCCCCCCCCCTTTCCCCCTCCTCAGAAATACCTGCGTCCGCCCCTGTACGCGCCAAGGTTTGTTTGCTAACAACCGAGAACGAGGTGGTTAGCGTCACAAGTTCCCTCCTTTAGTGTGCGGCGTCAAGCGTGTTCGATAATTTAGATTACTCCGGTTTACAAAAGAGATTTATACAACGTATTTACAGTTTAGACATGGGGAGGGCTCTTGAAGGTTGATGTTGCACCGACCAACGGTTCCAACTAGGCTCTGCTCGCGCCGGTAGCCTCGTTTCTTCTTCTTCTTAGCACGCGCTCCTTGGTCTCTTTTCTTGTGGGGTTGTGTAGTCGGGCGCGTATCCACATTTAGCAATAAATGTCCTCAATATTTAATATCCTCCCCGCCGAATGAGCATTGCTCATTCATTATGAGCTTCCAGTTGATGTAACAGTTGAATGGGACGTCTAATTGTTGTTCCTCCTGACAAACGGACCACGCAGGATCGGACGTGGCCGTCTCGTCCCGGGAACACTTGCACGACGCGGCCAGTTTTCCAGGTTTGTCGCGGATGGAAGTCGTCGTGCAGTAGCACCAAGTCATTCACCCGTAAATTACTCGAGGCTGCCGGTCTGCTGTGATGAAATGACCTTAAAGTACAGAGATATTCCTGGCGCCAGCGCTTCCATAGTGTGGTCGATAGCGTCTCACGGTACTTCCAACGGCGAGTTAGATCGTTGGCTGATGACAACGCTGACTCTCCTCCTCGAGTTGGCAAGGAAGTCAGTCGTTTACCGACAAAGAAATGTGCGGGTGTCAATGGTTCTGGTTCGTCCGGGTCAGAGGAGATGGAGGTCAAAGGTCGGGAATTGATCACAGCCTCTATGTCTCCTGTCAATATGGTGCTCAGCTCTTCATAGGTTACGTAACTGCACCCCAGAACCTTTTTCAGAGGGGTCTTAACTGATCGAACCAATCGCTCCCAAAACCCGTCCCACCAAGCCACTTGTGGTGCGATGAATTTCTAGTTACTCCATCTCAGTCTTACGCTTGGAGGTAGCGGAGTGTCCCAGTCCAGCCCAAGTGCCCAAAGTTCTTGAAATAACATCTTGGCTGTTATCGTCACTGGGCTGAGGAGGCCGAGGGGGTCGAAAATTCTCGCTGATGCTTGCAGTACAAAGCGTTTTGTGTCACGGTTGATTGTCAGAAGCTCCAACGTGCTTTCTAAAGAGTACTTGAGCTCGTCCCTCTCTCTATTCCACTCAAGTCCCAAAACCCGCGTCACACCTGACCTCGGTGTGGAAGTATCACAGGAGAGGTTTCCAACCCCATCTTCGTCAAATCGTTGTTGCAATGACTCGCTGTTGGAACTCCACTTCCTCAGCTTCATTCCTGCTGAGCTCAATATTTGCTGGGCTTCCCTGTAGAAGTTTGTTGCTGCTTCCAGCGTTTCAGTGCCAGCAATCAAGTCGTCCACGTAAAGGCAATCGTCCAGTACCTTTGCAGTCTCAGACAAGTCTTCTGAGACGTTGGCCAGGTGGTGCTTGATAGTCGCTGCCAGCATGAAAGGGCTGCTCGTTGCACCAAATGGGACGCGCGTCATGCGCCATGCTTCAGTCTCCGAACTTGTGGGGTCTTCTGTAGGGGAACGTGCGTACCACAAAAAGCGAAGGGCATCGCGATCCTCCTGCTTGATCAGAATCTGTAAGAAGGCCTTCTCAATATCTGCGGTGAAGGCAATCGCATGACGTCGGAAGTTGATGATCAGCTGTAACATGTCCGGATTGAGGCTTGGGCCCGTAGACAATGCATCGTTGAGGGACAGACAGCCCGGTGCCTTTGCAGACGCATCAAACACGATGCGTATCTTAGTCGTAGAACTGTCAGGTCTAAAAACAGCACGATGAGGCATGTAGTAAACTCGTTTCCAAGTGGTGTCGACCTCGCCTGATGGCACTCTTTCAGCAAAACCTTCTTTCAGGTAGCTACGGATCGCTGAGTCGTACTGCGTCAGTCTTTCGGTGTTGCCTCTTAAACGCCGAACCAACTTGTCCAGACGCTGTAGTGCAACGGCTTCGTTGTTCTCTAGGGGTCGATTTAGGGGCTTCCACGGGAGGTTTGCCTCATAACGGCCCATGACCAAAGCTAGGGAGGAAGTGAAATCTTCTCTCACTTGTTCTTCCTCTTTTCCGCGCGGAGAGTCGTTCACGGAGATTCCGAGGCTCTCCAACTCCCAGAAGGCTCGAAGTTCGTTTGAGAGGCTCAAGGTCGGTTTTGCGACGCCGGTGTTCAGGACGGCCACAGTAGTGCAGGACAGCACAGAAGCAACCTGAGGAACTGGGCCCTGCAGTGTCCAGCCAAAGTCCGTCTTCAGCGCGACCAAGGATCCGTGTATCTTGCGGACTTCCCCGCTCACCATGTTCCAATAGTGATCTGCCCCCACTAGGATTTCAATGCTCCGCTTGGATTTAAGGAAGGGTGAAAAGGTTGCATCGGCTAATTCTAGCTCTCCCACGCCAGCAAGGTCAACCACGTTGTCGGGAAGGACCAACTGGTCAGAACAGATGTTTTCTATTTCAAGGGCTTCCAAGCAGTGTTCTTTGCGGCTGTATTGGCTTCGCAACCACAGTCGCACTAGCCGACGTTTCCTCGTAGTTCCACCGGCTGTTCTGCCAAACGAATAGATGGTCACCTCCTCCTCGCCGATCACTTCCAACCTCAGCTCTCGCGAGAGCTGCTCGGTGACGAATGAACGTTGGCTGCCTCCATCAAACAGACAGCGAGCAAGACGCTTCCGGTCTCGTCCGTCTACCCATACTTGAGCCGTTTGTAACATTACGGCGTTCTTGTTGATGGCATTCAAAGACGCCACGGAGTGGAGCTCGGTAGCGCCGGTCGCTCCTTGATGAGACGGAGGTGACGTGCCACAAAGTGGAGTGATGTGGCGTCGGCCACATTTTGCACAGTGAAGGAACCGATTTCGACATTCTTTTGAGGTGTGTCCTCGCTTCGCGCATCTGTAACACCTCCCTTCGCTCCTTAGCCGTCTCTTCTTTTCTTCGATCGGAATCGCAGAGTTACATTGCGGCGCTTCATGTGATTCGGAGGAACAAAGAGGGCACCCGTCGTTTGAGGGCTTGGCACCAACTGCGAGGGAAGCAGCAGACCCCTTTCCTTGGAGGTTGTCGCTTGATCGATCTCTGTCGCTGTGTATTTTCAGAGGTTGCGGTTGGTCCCGTGTACTGCCGTCGTATACCTTCTCTCTGCTATCCAGCTCTACACGCATCGATCGCAGGACAGCCTCAAGATTTGAGCTTTCCGGTGTTTCATTACTAGTACTCTGACTCTTGTAGGACATCTAAGGGAATCACGGACCTGGTTATTGCTCTATTTCGCGCGGCTAGGAGCCGCTTGTCCCTCAAGAAGGGCGGAAGGTGCAGAGAACCACGCACCTATTTACAAAATGTAAGGGCGCAAACGAGCTGATGTACATTGCACATGGTTGAAAAAACCCCGAGACTGCGGGTAAACGACACAACACTAAAAAGTCTCTATGCTTAGAGACTTTTTAGTGTTGTGTCGTTACCCGGTCTCGGGGTTTTTTCAACCATGTACTTATTTAATAGGCTAGAGTCTCGTTCGTTATCGGAATTAACCAGACAAATCGCTCCACCAACTAAGAACGGACATGCAACACCATCCACCCAATGAAGAAAGAGCTCTCAATCTGTCAATCCTCCTGGAAATTTAAAATGCGACACACCGCCGTGAATGCGCCCACCCCATGCGAAGACGCAGCACGTTTTCATTTCCCCTGGTAACACTGCCCCTTGGACAGCGCCTGATCGGAGCCGACCTCGAAATCACACAAAACAAAAGCGAAACGTTTTTTTTTTTTTTTTTAATTAGCAATTATGCGAAGTATTTGCGGCAACAGCCGCAGCTGCTACAGCACGTCCGCCATTTGCCAACGCCGAGATGTTTACATCCGCGACACCCCCCCCCCCCTGAAAAGGCGGAGCTTAGTATAACCTCCTCTCCCACCTTCACACCTCCTTTCGCATGCGCAGAAGACCGAAATGCGTCCACTTGCAAGGCGCATAAAGCAGTCCCTTGCCAAATCTCGAATTTGTAAAAGCTATCGTCCGAATAATGCAGCCCATTATATAGGGTGCGTCCAAATCACCAGGCTCGAACTAAAATGGACCGTAAAAATCGACGCCTGCACGTAGCAATCTAAATTCAAAGGTGTATTTCACAGGTCGGTCTTTTCTTGTAAAATTACAAAGCGTGGTTCTCTTTCTGTAAAAAATAAGGCCAAGACACTTGCCAGGATCTACGGCGGGCAGCGACGCAGGCGACAGGTGTTCAGTAGCGGGGTGTGTTGAGCGTTCGTATTGATAGATGGCGTCGGGAGCAGCGTCCGAAGGTGCAGCCGACCAGCGAAAGAAAAGCATACGACACGCAGATGGAATCCGTTGGCAGCAAAAACGCCGCCATTATGCAGACGCGTTTTTTTACTTTTGCTTTTATTGTTTGCGTTTATTTTTTTAACTGAAGGTACATTTCAAAAGGATTATGTTCATTTTAGTAAACGACGGTGGTCGTGAGCCGTCGCGATAAGGAGGTCGCGCCATCTATTAATACGAACGCCAAACACACCCCGCTACTGAACCCCTGTCGTCTGCGTCGCTGCCGCCGTAGACCCTGGAAAGTTTCTTGACCTTATACTTTACAGAAAGAAAACTACACTTTGTAAATTTTACAAAAAAAAAAAAAACCGACCTGTGAAATACACCTTTGACGAAAAGATTAGATTGCTACGTGCAGGCGTCGATTTTTACGGTCCATTTTAGATCGGGCCTGGTGACTTAGCGAACGCTTTCAGAAATCTCTAAAAAAAAGTCTAATTGAAATTTTAAAAAAAAAGAAAGAAGAAACTTTTTCCGGGAACAGACTGCCAACCACGGCAAAGGCAAAGTATTGAGAAAAAAAAACGAATGAGCTAATTAAGTACAATTTACTAATCATCTTCGCGATTAGGGCAGTGTCTACAGTGCCGTCCGACGGCGCTCTCGCAGAGTGTTCAAGTGCCGTCCGACTGCACTTTACACCCGCATTTGAGTGCCGTCCTAAGTCGAGCATATGCCGATTAGTGAAGAATGTCTTGCTTTTGGCGCTTTATGGCCGAAATTAGTATGCCTACACTCGCTGTACTTTTTGTGTGTTAGATTTGCTAATAACGAGTATACCCAGATTCCATAAAACTTCCATTATAACAAATGATAGCTGAAAACCGAAGAATGGTATCTTAGCATGCCTGGCTAGCACTCTATGGTCTCACAAATTTTTAGGTTCAATACGCGTGCCTTAATTTTCTTCTTTTTTTTTTCTTTAGAGGTGGCTGTTGTTACTGGAGAACGTAAGATTTAAACTGAAATTTATTTTCAATCGCAATCGCAACATTCGAGAGTGCCACTTCGGAAAACTTGCGAAGATCGCGCACCTGCATCGCGCACGCAAAACACACATAAGAAAACATTCCGCTAACTCCTGCGCTGTAGCGTTTGCCTCGCTCGCGCTTTATGTTCAAACAAATTGCCCGCATGCGGCTGATGGAACACATGTGAGAATAAGCGTGACTTCCGCTTAACACTTTCGGACGGCGCTTGAAGGCGCGAGTGGAGTGCCCTCAGACGGCACTTGAACGCTCCGCAAGAGTGCCGTCGGACGGCACCCTAGACACAGCGTTCAATTAGTGAAAACAAACAGGGGGCTTCAATAGAAAAAGCTTGCTAAGCATAATCAAAAACATTAGACAACTTATTTTAGAGAGATATAGGGCAGCGGCAGCTTTCTATGGCGTTCCGAAATGCTAAATTTGGACGAGTCTTTAGGTTTCCCTATTGGAGCGCATCTTTGCGCCAGCGGCCACGTTTGCGAAGCTACCGCCTCGCCTCACTCGTAGGATGAAGGGAAGCACCGTGGAGGGAAGTATCGCCGCACGAGCGTTGCGCGCCTCGGCCACCAAAGAGCAGGACCGCTGGAGCAAAGATGCGCTCCGATAAGAAATGGAAACCTAGAGATGCTTCCAAATTGAGCGCTTTTCCGGAACGCTGTAAAATGCTGCCCCCCCCCCCCTCCCCCAAAAAGAAATTGATTTAGTGGTTTTTGACAATGCCTAGCAACTATCTCGCTGGAATCATACGCTTACTTTTAATAATTAAAAAAGTAAATTAGTAAATATTAATTAATTAATTCGTTTTTTGCAACCCCTGACGTCCGCCACGATCAGATAGTTCGCTCTTGGAACTAGTTTCTTCTTTTCTCAACCATCAAATTTTTAGGTGTATTTTAAAGGCCTTCGATGAAACAACCCGAGAATAATAGCTCCAGCATTATTCAGCAATCGTGTCACGTCCCGCTCTGAAAGAGTGGTGTCCCCTTATTACGCGGGTGCGCTGCGGCAAAACAAGGTGCGCAAAATCGCGATGTCCATTTTGCTGTTGTCGCTTCACTGCGGTACACCAGTGCGCGGCGGGAAGCGCACTCAACAAAGCAAGCTAACCTGTCAGAAGAGACCACGCATGCGAGGAATATTGGGAAACTTCCGAGTACTGTCATTGTCTGATAAAGAAAAAATCAAATAGTACATTATTTGACGCGATAATAAAAAGTTCAGAAAATTCGCGCAAGCCCACAGTAACAACCTGGCTGTATAGCAGGGCCCGAGCTATTATATTTTAAGTGCCGAAAAACCCCGACCCAATGAAGACCACCAGGCCCTCTCCTTAGCGCCGGACGGAGTTTCGATACACTTTCGATTATTAAAGTTACAGCACACATATAAGTGAGTAATTACTTTTGGTGCAACGTTGGCGCAAATGGCGCAGCAATCGCATCACTGCAACATTCGTGCGACACTCTTCCGTTACAGGAGTGTATCAATTAGGGTTCCCAATCTGGAGTTGATCCAGGAGTTCCCCAGAGTACCCTCGAGGGGCTCGCCTGAGCGCCTAAATTACCTCGGCTGTCTGATCCTGCCTCCAAGTGAAGTGTTCTTCCAGTTTAAGCACTCCCTGCCGTTCTAGCCTTATCAGTGGTTATAGTATGTGTATTACAGGTTACAAGGTCGATGGGCTTCTGCGCTGCTTTATTGCATTAATTCCGAGGCTGGGACGGATTCCTCGGGTGTCAATCAAAACAGATGCGTGCAGGGTGCCTACCATAATGAAGTTTCTGAACTCCCCGACTATTTTATCGACTTTACCTGACCGACTTCTAAGGGGACAGGACGTCAAGGGCTCTTGACTTGTTTAGTTTATTCTTTAATATTTTTCGCCGCATCAATTACTTTTAAATAAACCACGGGAAAACAATGTCCAAAAGAACCTTAAAAGGGACAATGAAGGCGATTTAATTTAATTTGTTTAAATTGTGTTTTTAGGCTTCTTGGGAACCTGGCATACTGCCTAAATTTTTATAGACATTTGTGACGCATATTTCTATACCTACGAAAGAACTGAAGAAACCGAAACTCAACTATCTGCGTTTCTCGTTTTTGGGCCTCCGAAAACGGAGGTGACGTACGGAGTGACGTCACATGTGGTGTCGGTACCGGTAGCATTTAGGGCGTCGAGACTCTGGTTACCGCGGTGGGTTATAGCAGCGCGGTGGCGCGGTCGTTTCGCCGAATTTGTCAACATGGACGGCAATGCCGCTCTCGCGAGCGAGTTCGAGCTTCCGTTCGGTAACCGAACACCAACGGAACGGGAGTACGTGCGTGGCGGCCTCTGCTATCACCCGACGGAGACCGCACAGCCGGCAACGAGCGGCCCGCATGCCGAAGGACGGACGCCGGGGAGATGCCGAGGGAGAGCGGCAGCGATCTGGCCGTTCTGGCCGTCACAAGCGGCGCGTCAGCGACCAATCGCTGACGCGCGACGTCGCAAACGGCGCGCGTCAGCCCGTTTGGCGGGGCCAAGGCGCGCGACGTCACAAACGGCGCGACGCGCCGTTTGTGACGTCGCGCGTCTTGGCCCCGCATCGGTCACGCGAGCTCCGCTTCTCCTGGCTTCTCCCGCAACTCTCGGGGCGTCGCCCCAGTCGATCCCAGTGCAATTATTACCGCGACTGTTTTATTGATTTGCGCGGCACACAAGCGCCGGTTTCGGCTGAAATTTGGGCAACGTGGCCTGAGACGTGCCTGGAACCCAGTTCAATCGCCAAAAAGATGTCCTAAATTGCCTTCATTGTCCCTTTAATCGTGACAGCCTGCTGCAGAGCACTACATTACATTGCTATTAGTTCAAAGGTAAGCATAGACATTCCACCACCCCACGCACAAGCCAATGTTGGCTTATGTAGGATTTACATTTAAACTGAATTTTAAAAGGCAAATAAAAATTTAAAAAAAAGATGACCGCATCTTTACGTGGTGAATGATATTGATTGGGGCGAAGCTCTGGTGGTGCTGATGATACTGATCTTATTGTTCATAGGTAGTGCTGATGGTGCTGATTTTTTTTTATTGCTCATAGGTAGTGCTGAGTTCCGGGTTGCGTTTCGACTTCATTATTACTGCTTTATGGTCGGTGAAATGCAGAGCCAGTGGTTCTTCTAGCGGATCAGCTCGGATCCGCTAGAAGCCGTGGGAACGCATCTCCACCGGGGATGCTGAACCGAAATCTGGATTCCACAAAACACGCGGCAAAAGCGTGCAATGGGATGCTGCGAACACCAAAGCATCACTCATACAGCGATATCTCAAACGGATGACCGTTTTTTTCAAGAAAAGGAGGCGCATTTGACAGGTTTGTTGACGTCATGTTTTTCCGAGAAGGAGAGGAAACGGCCTCGCGTCTTCTCCGCCTCGCCGCCTTGAGGGAGCGAGGCGAAGAGAGGAGGAAACACGGTACCTTGACGTCACGCGCCTCGTCGGCCTTGTTCAATCTCGACCTCTTTTTCTCAAAATACGGCCGTCCATTCGAGATATCGCCTTACGAGTAGTGTTGTAGGGATTGTAGCGTCCCGCCTACATCTCCTGCATTGTTTTTACTGAAATCCAAATTTCGGTTCACCATCCCTTCAAGTCAACGGTCCATGTCAGAAAGAGAATTTGGTGGTGGTTTGCTCTGCGTGTTTATACAGCCTTGATGGAGATGCGCCTCAACGGGTAATCGGTCTCTTAAGCTGTAGATGAGAAATTTAGCCAGTGCAGTACAGCCGCTAACCTGGTTTTTTAACGTGCATCACGCAGTAGTGATCACACAAACGCGTGCCGGTACGAAACTCATCCAGATCGAAACGGGCGGGGCGGTGGGGATTCGAACCCAGGAGGTTCCCAGCGCAAGCTTTCGCTCCACGCTCCGAGCCGAGACGCGCTAGCCCACACTTCCTCCCCTAAAGAGAATTTGTGGTGTGGAACGTGGTTTTATACGCATTTGAGCATTTGACCGCAGCGCCCTCTCGTCTATAAACGTTGAGCCAATGCATGCAAAGTTAAACGCGATTATATACGCATTTGACCGCAGCGCCCTCTCCTGTATAGACGTTGAGCGGCTACATGCAACGTTTCATCCATGGCAGAAACCCCACCTCTTGAGTTACTACCACATCTCAGAGCATCCTACTCGTCCCGCAGTCGTGGCCGAGTGGTTAAGACGTGGGGTCTCCCCGCACAGGTTCGAATCCTGTCGACTGCACAAACATGTTTCCTTTTTATGTGAGCACGGACGCCGGTCGGCCGGAATGTTCCAGGCTTGACCCTAAGGAGCTTCGCCCCTAAAAAAAGGTGCAAACGTAAATGCTACATTACGGGGCACACTGAAGTGCTCAAGAGTCGAGGTTGATGACAAGCGTAAGCACAGAGTCATACTGATAGTCCAACAAGAGTAACCTTCGTTCCACATGACTCCACCATTTTTTGTTTTGTTTCACTGCTTCAGAGTTGACTTCATTTTGGATAAAAGAGGTCCGTGACTCTGTCTCGCTCAAGAAGTTTTGTTTTTTACTTCGAACCATGCCCCCATCCAATGCTGTGGCTCAGTGAAAGGAGAGCTCGATTTCCCCGACTGATGCTGGTTGGGGTGGAAATTCCCAACTTTCGCGGTCTCAACAAATTCCTCGACAATTCTCAGGTGGTAGACACCTTGTCCTGCTTTAGAGGAAGTGGCCAGGAGCCAACATTATACTCCGTTTCACGATGACTTGACGAACAATGGTTGCTACGGCCCCTGCGACCCAATAAGAGCGTCGGAGTGAGGCACGTGGCACCACGTCACAGGAGTGTTTGCGTCACTGCACCAAATGCAAGGCCCAGAGGAACCGGCCGTCGTCTGCTGCGAAACCAACCAACTTCGGATGAACGTCCACCACCGCAACATTGTTATCCGCTAGAGTAGCGAGCTCTTCGGGAACGGTTCATGAGGCAACCGTACGCTAAATATACCTGTGAATCTGGGGCGGGTGCTAATGCCAGGGCAATGTTTTGAGCGGAGGCGGTCGATTACGCGGCTGTGATCATTCAGACATTGTTCAAAAGCCATGTTGTTCTCAAAAAAAGGTTGATCCAAATTATCTATCGCTGAAAAGTAATGAGTCTTTCTTCCGTGTCGGGTGGCACAGTGTCGATAGAGATGCAATGGCGCGAGTTCAATTGCCGTTAAAAGAAAAGAAAGCCTAGAACTACTTTTTGCTGTGGCCGGCGCCTTTCCTGTTGCAATAATGAGGCCTCTGTGGCCGGGCCCACAGTCTGGTCACGTGCCTCGCTTTGACGCCCTTATTGGGTTGCGGGGGCCGCAGCCTCCACAGTTCGCCGAGTTGTTGTGAAACAGAGTAAGGAGTAACTGAATAGCTATGTTTAGGGTATCCGGCACTCCATCCTCCCATTCTTTTCTTGGCGCCGCCATTTCTGTGCTTAGTGCAGAGTGGGCGTAGCTGGCGATCGTTACAACTCAAAAATGTCTTCCTGAACTTTGAATGCGGTATCGGGAAGCTCGGGCGATAGTTCTGCTTGGTCGCAGATTGTTTTCCCATTTCTAGAGGGCGAAAGGGCCTTTCCTATGACTTCAGGTACAGCTTCAGATAACTGGCAATAATGATTTCCAGCACCAAGATGGCTGGAGAGTCGCTACTCTGAAGCGTAGCCTATTTAGTGGCTCTACAGCCAACCATAGAGTAACACAATCTGCGTTAAGAAAAATGTGAAAACCGTGATGCAGAGCGTGAATGAAGATGGTCTTTATTTGCGTAGAAATGGGCAAAAAAACGTCAACGGAAACCGAGAAGGCCAGCCTTGGCCCTCTGAATGTACACAAGAAGGAGATGGGAGGGCGGGTGCTACTTCTTGGCAAAGGTGATCTTCATGGCGTGAGTCGGGGTGATTTTGAAGCCCTGCAGGGCCTCTTTGGCAGCGGACGACTGGATCTCGTTCTCAAACTCCACAAAGGCAATGTCGTGACGTCCGGGAACCAGTCGCACCTCCTTGAATCCAGGGAACCTGCACGCGGTCAAAGTAAAGGCATGCTTAGTAGTCGCCAATCACTAGAATGCTAGGATGATAGAAGAGGTACAGTTATGTCTCGTTAACATGAACACCTCCGTTCCCACAAAATATCGTCCATAATGTGAGTTGTACATAACAACGAGACAAAAATGTAATGTATTTTCCTAGTTTGTCCTTGAAAATGGTGCCTGTATAGCGGAGTCCATACTAACTGAGACACGACTGTATCGAAGCATGGAATGATTTTTTTACGCATATTCAGAATGTCTGTAGCTCTGCGCATCGCAAGCTTGGCTTCATGAGGCGAACCCCAAGTAAGAAAAACTCCGTCGTAAGAGCTAATGTTTATTATAAAGCTGTGGCGCGCCACACAATATAGCATGCGTCTATAATTTGGGTTCCCCATTCACAAACTCAAATACATACACAATTTTTTTTTTCTCCATGCAATAGGCTGGAGGCAGTTACAGCTTCGTTGAAAGAAGCTATTTTCCCTTACCAACAAAACGTAAAATTGCTCGGTTAAACTTTTTTTTTCCATGCTGCATTTTTTAAGCATTTTAACATTGACACGCAAGGTTACATAAAACCACCTGGAAGGTGATCTCGGCATTTAAATTATGAATTTTCAGTTGACCGCACTTACCCATGACGTTTAAAAATACTCTTTTCTCATCAAAACTATCGAAGACTGGAACAAATTGCCACAGTGTTTTTACCGGCGGTCCTTCCGTAAAAGAATATTTGAAGACAAATTGTTGAATTTGCTTCTGACATACAATAAATCTATTTTCTATGTGTATAGGGGGTATTCACTGGACGCCATACTTGAGGGTGCTGTTTAAAGTGCATGCTCAGAACGCATTCACATTATTAGGCTTCAAAGATTGGCAATCTGGATGGTGTGAAATGAACGTTCCAAAAGAACTGTGGAGAGCTTGCCATCAGAATGTGCTCAGCAGTCCGCTACACACAGGTAAGCCAGCCACTGAATACTCCCTATAACTACCGTAAAATACCGGGCAAGCGCCCACTTAAAATTTTGAGATAATCATGAAAAAATGGGGGATGGGCGCTTGTCCGGTCATCAATTCTACATATAAATGTACTGTGCATATTTTCTCAGATCTTACAAATTTGGTTATGGGCGCTTAATGTGGTGTGGTCGGATGCACGGTATTCTATGGTAGTTGTCATACTTTTCCGACTACATGCTATAAACCCCCCTCCTGGAATGACCCCTAAGGGTTGGCAGTATTTGAAACAAATAAATAAAAATAAATAAGGTCATCCACATCCATGACTGATGATGGCATAGAGCACGCCCATGAACTGATTCTGTTGAATAGACGAGGGACAGTGGGTGATGTGACAAACCATTTGCGAATCGACATAGGCTTTGATTAAAGTAATTTCTACAGCCAGAGTGCAAATAATTTTAGCATCGCACTCGTATGTGCACATTGTTAATGAGTGTTTGTGAATGCATCTGTCGAAGCGAAAGACTTTCTTTTTCACAAGCTGTCGTTTGCTTGCCACTGTAGGGGGCCGGAGGACCCCTACAATCTGTTTTAGAACTTTTCCATCCCGCCTCCCCATCATCAATTTGAGGAGAAAATAAAAGTTGTTGCATTGTAACGTTTCGAACACGGGAAGTCAACCTGCCTCAAAATGCTTCTCGAGTCTCCGTCGCATTGAGGCATATTTGCCAATGCATTATGCGACTCCTAACACGGGGCCTGGGGGGAGTGCTACGATATGGGTTGGAACGTTCCTCACTTTAGACAGGCTTACAGGCACAAGTGGGTACCCAACTACATACTCTGCATGCCATGAAGGGGATCTTTGTGCTGAACATCCAGGTCTTGCGCACAAAAACTTGGCACAAACTGTGGCTCCCAAAGTTTGTATAGCGCTGTGCTCGGGTAAGCCGACGTCGATCAGAAGCTAAGGTCGGCAAGCTACGCACGACGTCTATGCAAAATGCTTCTGCTAGGAGGCACATCGTGGCACCGCCGTCTTGTCGCACGCTTCCAATTAAGCATCTCGCAAAGCCGCCCGATCGCTGGAAACACGTTTTCGACTCGATGCTTATCTTTGTGCGGGTAGCAAACCTTCCCTCGCACATGCGACCCTCTCTCCCTGCTTGTCCCATCTCCCCTCCTGGTGCCACCGTTTTGGACGGCTACCGTCGAGCGATGCGGCGGATCATTTGGTCTTTATGTAAATAAAAGTTTCAACAACCAATCAACAAAGCACGACTGCGGGGGGTTCCTCCAAAGCAAAGGGAGACTCACTGGTTGAAGAGCATGGAGAGCATCATCTCGTTGGTCTCCTCGGGCAAGTTGGTAAGGAAGAGGATCTGGTTGGGGGGCTGCTCGGGCAGGGAGCCCATCATGGCCCCCGGGGCCATCATCATCATCATGGGCTGGGACTGGAGGTGGGGCCCTGCCACGGCCGCGGTGGCGCTGGCTACGTGCTGGGGTGCCTTCTTCTTCTTGCTCTTCTTGGGGGCCGCCTCGCCGTCCACCGCCGGGCGCTTGCGCTGCGTCTCCACGTACGTGCCCTTCATCTTGGCCACCGCGTCCGAGTCCGTCTTGGAGTACTGGATGCGCTGAAGGAGGCAAGGTGCCCAGTTAGCCGCCCAGTTTTGCAAAAGGCAACTGACAGACATTTCGCAAAGATCCCCATCAGGTCCACCGCGGCGTCTACCGTGTGACGCTGAAGAGAGCGAGAGGGTATCGGAGTTCCCTTGCCTCGCCCTGACCCACTCGACAGTGAGCCAGTCCGGTGCGTTGGAGGGAGGCACATAACTACACTCCACCTCGCTAGTTGCGTGCAGTGCTGTCAGAGCCATGGGAGGAAGAGAGAGGGAAGCCGCTTTCGTACACATTTTTAACGACGGGCTAATCTTCTAGGGTGAGAAAAGTGATGCCCGAGACAAACAAAAGGAGGGTAGGTGGAAAGCTCCTCCTATCTGAAAGCTCCTCCTATACGAGTAGGAGGGGAGTCTTTCGACACGCAACCGAATCTCGGTTCTCTGCAATAAGCCTCCATCGTATTGCGAGCACCCCTCAGCCATGATTCAAAACCGCCTCTTGGAGACCTCTAGGCTGGAGCTCTGCCTCGCCACCAAGGGGCTCCAAAAGTCGACGAAGTCCATTCCTGTGTCCCGCTCTTCTCAATGTAAACCCCAATATTTTTCTATGACAGCAAAAAAATACATAGACTTAAAAGACAACCAGAAATGGTTTGGCTCGCACCATTTCTGGGTCGTGCGACCCTGCTCTCGAGCGCGGCAGGCTTTAAAACCGGGAAAGTCAAAACAGACAAGAGTTGGATGTGTACACACTCCTCACAGACTTTGCTTCGTAGACAAAGAAAGAGAATTTGCGCAGCAAGTGGGCACATCTTCTGTGCTCTACAATCGCCCTACGTCGGTTCTCCACCTCCGCTCGTCGATCATGTACTCCGTTTCACACTCAGTCCGACCGCAGCCAACGCTACGCTCCGACGTAGCCAGTCGAGCGGCGCCAAAAGTGTGTCGTTACGGTGCTTGTCGCTTTCGAGTTTGCCATCGGCGACCGAGCCAGTCACGCGCAGATAAAAGGGCAAGATCACGGGGCATTTACTGTGCGCGATTGGTTTAAGCCGCGAGACGGCAAACGCGCAAAGATGACAAGTGCCATGACGATGCACTTTTGGCGCCGCCTGACTTGCTCCGTCAGATTGCAGCGTCAGCTGCGGCCGGACTTAAGAGTGAAACAGAGTATACAGTAGGCTCACGATTATTTGAACTCGGATATTGTGTATTTCCGGTCAATCCAAACAAATTTCAATATTTTGGTTGTCCCGCTATGTTTTTAACGTATTCGTAAGGCGCTTAATTCGAACAGAGTTTTCGCGTAAAGACCTCTTCACATACTTCCAACTTCTCAGGACCGAGTGCCTTGAAACCTCTTAAAATCTCTTACGTTGAGAGGAGATACTGTGCCATCTATCGGGTAGTGTTGGAACCTTTGGCGGTCCCGTATATTTCCTATTTCTTTTGCGCGTCATTCTTTGTTTCTTGACTCGAAGAACTTTTGTAAATATTATAAACTACCATTTCTCATTAGTAACATGTACATTTGACCTCATAAATACTGCCAAACCTTCGCTCTATTGACATTCAGTTCCAGGCTCACCGCAAAGATGGCGCCAGCTTGTCTTCTTGTCGTAAGAGATTCTATAGGTTCTAATGCACTCTGTTTTAAGGAGTCGGAGGTGTGTGAACGGGCCTTAATTCATGCGTTTTGTTCTCTCGGTCCAGTGCACCGGTGCACGGCAGAAAGGCAACACCCACGGAGCCTGCTTCCGCGGGTGTTGCTTCTCCGCGGTGCACCAATGCTCGGTGAGAAGCGCACTCAATGGGGCCTACAGGGCACACGTGAGCTAGGAAAACGGGCACCACGTGGAAATTTCCTTAGCAACTTGCGCAGACACTGTGACGTGGCGGCATGGCATAGGGCCACGTCGCAGCACCCACGCAAGTTGTCATAAAAACTGCCACGCGAAGCCCATTTTCATCGCTTGTGTGTCCCCTGCTTAATAGTCCACATTAGCCAACTTCTTGGCCCGATAAACTAACTTAATTTTGCTTTGAGTTGTCATGCGCTGTCAAGCAGTCCATGATATACTGTAAACGACTTATTTTTCGTGGGCTCAATATTTTGCGATTTAGGTCAAGGCTGAAGTTTTAAAATAATTCGCGGGTTCTAATTTTCGCGACGTGGTGGGATCTCAATATAAATTCCACTGTGTTTACATTTTACCGGAATTGTTCACGGGACCTTTTTTTCGCGAATTGTAGGCGATTCACGAAATTTGCAAAAATTAGGATTTCGCAAAAAATTAAGTTGCTTACAGTACGCCATTTTTGAAAGATAAGTAAACTTATGTCTTACATCTCACAAATGTTTCATGCGTGGCATACCTGCTTATGATCAGCGGAGAAGAAATCATAAAATATCTGCTTTGTATCTGTAGCCTTGATATGGCAAATCATAATTTTATTTTGCATCATATTTAGATGAATTTCTGATTATTGAAACTTCCAATAATTCACACAAAATTTGTGGTTTCCTGGAGTTTGAATTATTGAGTCTACCGTAGTAGTTTCAAACCATTCAGCCGGGGCCACACTGCTTATAAATTAGACCAAAGACGGTCTGCATAAAGATTCAAATGCAAGTCACCGCGAGATCCGTGCTTCGAATGCTGCATGGCAATGAGTTAAGGAGAAAACTTGGCACCCGGCATTCGAACCGCAGATATTGCGGTGACTCGCGTTTGCAGACTGTCTTGATGTATGATGTATGAGCAGTGTGACCCTGGCTTTAAAGATGCCCTCCTTCCCATGCTCCAGGTAGGAGAGCAGAAGAATGTCCAGCGTCCAGGAAGTACGATCACACTCACCATCGGTTTGTCGTAGAATGGGAAGCCCTGCATCGACCTCAGCGCGTTTGTGGCACTGTTGAGGTCCTTGAAGACGACAAACGCCTGGCCCCGCATCTTGAGCGTCTTGAGCGCCACAATGTCCAAGATCTGGCCGAACTGGGAGAAGATGGCGTACAGGGACTTCTTCAGCTCTGCAAAACATGCGAGAAACGAGATGAGGGAGATGCACCAAAAGAAGACTCCACAAATATTAGTGCGTACCAGGGTTTGGTTTAGCTGCGGACGGCAAACGTGCTCGGTCAAGGTGAGAGCGTTCTCGGCCGCTGATAGGACGTGGCGCCACAACTTGCGTGTGATCAACCAATGAGACATTTTAAACCCATTCTCAGGTTCACAATTGGGCAATATTTCGGTGAGAACGTCTCACCTACATACAAATTACGAGGTCTCTCGAGGCCTACGATGCGCTCGCCCTTAGTACTCGCTCATCCACCGGTCGATGTCAGCTTGTGCACGGCAGCGGAAATACTTGAGATTTGCAAACAACGCACGGGTTGTCAATGACTTCCAACGTGAAATAGCAAACCATCCCATATTTCAGTCTGTGTCCGATCTCACATCGCTGCGGAGTTTGGTTTGTAGCGGACGAGCAATTTTTTTCCGAGTCCGTTAGCAGACGACATACTATGTTTTCTCTTTTAATTTCCGCCTGTGAATGGCGCTTCATAGCAGACGAACTGCATTCTTCGCTCGCATTAGCAGACAAACTGTCTATGAACGCTATCTTCGATCGCTCCGCGAGAGGCAAATTAGATCTCGCTCTCGCGGTGACCGAAATCGGACCCCAGGAGTTTGCTAGACTTGCTGCGTCGGCTCTTTTTTCCTCATAGTCTTAAAGAGATGCTTAACACATTGAGGGTCGTTGCTGTACAGATACGGTGGCGTGAGAGCGTCCCTCATGGTCGCTGCTGGCATGTTTATTCGTAATATCTTACCGTGACACGCCTATGCTTTTCTTTTTTTGCACATCAAATAACGCAAGATGTTTGATGGTGATTTGATTGCACTGTTCCCTACCCACGATCGCTAGGCTGTTGGCATCTTTAAAATCATACACCAACGCGCAGCGCTGATGTCACGACGCAGCGATAGCGATAGGGCTGTCGGTGCAGTGCGTGCTCAAACGCTTCACTTCATGCGAATCTGGTTTCTGTGCATGCACAATGCCCACACCTTGTGGGCAACCTGGGGATAGATGGATGCTAACAGCTGTACCCTTCACAACGGGCGGTAACTTGCGTCACCTAGCCTAGAAATTAAAATCCAAAAGTATGATTTCCTTTCTTTGCCAATTCACTTCCCTTCTGCAATTTCGTAACTATCACCAGAATGACCTTTGTCGGATCGGGTAAAAAAACTAAAAACACCACCTCCCGCCATCTTCGCCCCGGCGAGGGAGTCGCCAATTTCCTCTGGTCAAACCTAGTTGGCATTGCCCTGGCACCGATCCAAAGTGTTGGACCGGGTTGCCCGCATGCCAAATCATCCGTGGTCACTTCCACCGCGAGAGAGCCAAGTGCAATCGGCCACGCGAGCAGCGCTTCGCCGCCGATAAAAGACTGTCGCATCGTATGCACAGGGGCTCTTTGGATTGCGGCGCGGGCGATGACGGTCAATAAACGACCACATGTTAACGAGCCAGCGCGTCGTGTCATTCTCGGAGATGGGTAGCAGCGAGGGATATCCCACAACCTGGAGTGGGCAAACGCGGACTGTTTTGAAAACAGCGTGTTCGTCTATACTGCCCAACCTTCACAGTGCACATGGCTTTACCATTCTTTTAAAGGGTTGGACAACGATCTCATCAGCTTTACAAGTACCACCGTTTATGCTTGGTCTTTTCCGCACGACGCGGATGCAGTGCCAAGATTGCCAGTCCCCGCCTGGTGGGCATCTGATGACCCCGAAATATGTTAATCTCTTCAAGGTACAAGCACAGACCGTAATGCAATTATTGGAAATCGGCGGAGGTAAAGTAGCAGAACGATCTGATGGGAAATGCTATAAGGCCAATAATGCATCTTCATGGGATAACAGCAGCTGATCAGAACAAGAGTGCCGTTACAGCTACAATTCCACAAAAGAATACACCATCTTCAGAAGCCGCAGGTTTGGGAGCATAAGCCGTTGCGTATCGTGGCTGAGCGAGCAAGAGCACTTCACTTGAGGGAACGTCCCCATCTAACAGGCTCATTCTTTCCTCACCGACAGCTCTCAAGGTGGAAATTTGTAAAATAGTGGAGTGCTATGGCAACAAACTAGGTGTTGGTGTCAGTTGCCCATTGAACCCTGTTCAAACGTCAGAACCATCCAGTGGTTTAATATTTTTCAGATAAGAGACGAAACCTACACAGCAACACTTCCAACTCGTAGAAGCCAAGGAGCTTGTAGTACGGTATTCTATACTCCGTTTCACAATAACTCAGCTAACTTTGGAGGTTACGGCTCCCACAACCAAATAAGAGCGCCGGAGCAAGGCACATAGCCCACGTCACAGGAGCGTTTGTGTCACTGCGCTAACTGCGAGGCCCGGAGGAACCGGTTGTCGTTTGCTGGCCAAGAGTCGCCTGCTGCGAAACCAACCAGCTTCAGATGAACGTCCACCGCCACAACACTGCAGTTCACTAGAGTAGCAAGCTCTTCAAGGACAGTTTGCGAGACAACCATACGCTCAATTTATTTGCAAATTTGTGCCGGGTGCTAATGCCAGGGTGATGTCTTGAGCGGAAGTGGTCGATTGCAGGGTTAGGATCCTTTAAACATTGTTCAAAAGCCACGTTGTTCACGGAAAAGAGTTGATCCCAATTAAGTCGAAAAGCATGCCTTCGTCTTTCTTCCATGTCATGTAGCGCAGTGTCAATAGAGATGCAATCGTGCAGTTCAATTGCTGTTAAAAGAAAAAGAAGCCTAGAACTACTTTTTGTCACGGACGACGCTGTTGCTGTGGTGGTTAACGAGGCCTTAGTGGCCTCGCCCATGATAGTGTTGTTACGTGCCTTGCTCCAACGCCCTTATTGGGTCGCAGGGGCCGCAGCCTCCACAGTTTGCCAAGCTTATCGTGAAACAGAATATTAGTGAAGACGCTACACATGGCTTGCACTGATGCCACATCAGCTGCCATTGTGGCGGCCTTGATGCTGAGCGCGCACCTTCTGCAGCTTACATTTTGCACCATCCCGAATTTGTTCTTCTCAGAAAGTAGGATTGACCACCCGCATGATGCGATGACATCACGTGCAAGCCATGTACTGTGCCTGGGTAATATCGCCTATGAAATGTCAAGAACTGTTATTCTATTCTCACGTCTTCACTAAAACCAGTGCAGTAGCAGTCAAAGCTACAGAGGGAGAGAGTGTATTCCGACCTGTTCAAGAGGAGAGAAATAGGGAGGAACGGGGGAATCTCAGCCCTTGTCTCCCGTTCCTCCATTCCCTCCTCTTGAACAGGTTGGCATACGCTCTCTCCCCTGTAGCTTTGGCTGTACTGCACGGCTTTAGTGAGACGGAGTATAGACCTTCAGAGGTCCTATTTCGTCCCAGAAGATTGCAGGTAGTAGACGATGACAGTGTAATGCGCTTCAAACAAAGTTGCCTCCAAACGAAGTACTCTGGTTGAACACCAGGTGCAAGGAGCGCGCCCGCATGTACAGTCGTAATTCATGTCCAGCGGTTTACAGACTTCTTGCACAATGTTTACTGACAACACGGTGAGACGCCGGGAAAACGCGGACCGCGGTACGCAAGTGCAGACGTAATTAATTTCCAGCGATTTACAGACTCTCTGCACAAGGTCCATTGACAACACAGACGCCGGGAAAACGCTGTACGACTTACCATCCTTCTTGACCTTCTCGTTCAGGTTGTTGATGTAGATCGTGTGGTTCGGACGTATATCCATCATGTTTCTGTTCGGAAGAAGTTACAGACAACGCCAACAGTTAGCGATTACGCCGAGGCGGTGTTCTAGACCGCACAATGAAGAACGCTAACGTGACAAGCCGGTAATCAAACGGAGAGCGTCGTCCCCTCAGACGCAAACGGCAGTACAGCTTTGTAAAATGCGCAGACGCCATGGCAAAATTATAAGATGTATAAAAGTCGGATTGTCGGTGTAACGGCAATACTATTTGAAGGAAAACAACGCGATAAACTCACATTCTGCGTCCAACACTCGCACACCGGCAAACGAAAATCGACGCACTCCAGGACTGGACGTATTAGTATTGTTATCTATTGCAATGAGATCGTGGCGCTAGTAGCCAGACAAAAAACAAACAAGAACAAGCTGTAACAACACGCATGTATTTAAAATAAATAATTACAATTAAATAAAAAATTAACACATTATATTATATTAAACTTTGAGACTATTTTATGCGCTTTTTTGCTAGAAAAGGAAAAGCGCAAAAAATAGTGGGAAGAAAAACTGGAACAACCAAAACACAAACTAAACCAAACATAAGAGATCAAGCGAAATTAGCGAGGTTGGCTGGCGAGGAAGAGTCGTTTATGCCGTCGCGTTCGCTCAGCCCAACGCCAGATTTGCACGAATTACGTCGATTAGGGAAGAATAAGGCGATAACGAGCGATATTTCTGTCTACCATCTTGAGAGAGCGGATCGTTGAGAGAGGGTGCGTGCGGCGTCCAGGCAGGCACTCGAAGCAGGCGGCCTGAGAGCGGATCAAAATGGTACGTAGACCACTTTGCTTTCGAAGCGCATTATTGACTGAAACCACAAACGGGTCTTTAAATCTTGCGCTAAGCTAATGTGTTCGACCCGCGCTCAGCGTATTTCGCGAGACAGCCAGTCCGGAATCGCCAGCATGACCGGCGATGACGCCCACTACCCGACTGTGGCATGCGCTTTGAGCTAGATCACTCACCGCAAAAAATGCGAAGCCGAAACCTAGCGCTCGTTGATAATACCGAGCTTCCTTCTTTATTGTGTATATCTCGGCCTGCTATCACCATCTCCGACTTCAACAAGCGTGATGGTTCGCGCCGTGCGCGTCCCTGAGCGCAGTTGACTCGAATTCTTCGCGATAGCTATCGGTAAACACGACCTCGTCGCAACGTACCCGAGTGGTGGTGAGCGGTGAAGTCAGCCCGTGGATCTTCCCTCGGATTAGCCGTGAGATGATCCGCGAGGTTATCCGAGATGGATGCTCGAGTGAAACCGTCGGTGTTGTCAACATGCTACGTCGCGATGCTAGGCGTAGCCAGCAAGGAGACCCGTGGAGATGAGTGACGCCGCAGATATTTGCAAGTACTGAAGACAGTACTTGGCAGTTACTTGACTCATAAGAGAAAAATAAATATTCTGGAAAGGTTTATTCGATACGAAAAGCAATAGAACGACTATTAAAGTCACTCAAACCCATTGAACCCTGTACAGTAATATAAGACACTTCGTATATTACTGTACAGCCCGTGGCAGGAAAGAAATACATTAGCCATATGAAACGGCAAAGCGTTTCTGAAGGCGTTTTGCCATTCTGATGTCACCTCCATCGTGCAATTGATCAACAGATGGGCTCCCATCTGTTGACCAATTGCGCGATGATGTAGCCATCTCGTAGCCGTAGCCGTAAATACATTTAACGGGGTGACATGCCGCTAAATTTAGCAAGACGTCAAAATGGGTCATACGGTCACCTAGCTAATGCCTTTGCGGGTCACATGTCGTATCATGGTGTCGCATCGACTTGCGTTGCAAAGTCGTGATGTCGCTTGACGTCTAGGTGCCAATAACGTTATTCTATCTATAGTAACGTTAGGTGTCGAGTCCGTCGGGGTGCAACGTGACATGACGTCCGTCCGTGGCACTAAGGCTTGTCAGCGTCACGTCACAGTGACGTCCTACCGTGCATTGCCCAGATTTGAGCATCTGTCGCTAATGCGCATTCTGCCTTTGGTACGTTTGGGTAATAAAGCAAAGGAGCACCTTAATTTCTAAAATTTTACTAATTGCAGTTGCCAGTGACACTATCCTGTTTATGCTTTGACAGTGGCATTGCTCAAAACACATAGCATTTGTGATTAGTACTTTGATTATGATTATAACTAAAGTTTTGTGTTTTTGGTAAATACCAGTGAACCCCTAAAACTAATCCCCGAGCAGGTGTCATCTATATAAGGGAAAACCGTGAAACTCCTACCGTAACTTCGTAGAAATCCCGAGAGATTCCCCACCCCCGAAAGATAGCCCACCCCTATATTCGGCTTGATTTGCTATATTTTTTTTGAACACCGTAAAGATAGCCTCATCACTTAGTAATAGTAGTGTTGTGACCAATGATAGCCTCGGCGTAAATGCGGCTAGTTATCTATGGTGAGATATAAGCGAACGCTGCTGACTGGGAAGTACAGTCGGGACAAAGTCTCCAGGACACGCGAGCTGCCACTGAATTGCATTAGCCTCTGCCATCTCGCCGCGCGAGTCGCTTCTGGTTTCGGTGATCACAGAAAGCTGCGATGCGCGCTCCCACTGTGCCTGCCAGCATGTGCGCTTTCCTCTCGCTCCTTCTCGCGGCGCCGGCGCCTAACTCGGAATCGGGCGCGTGGTACCGCCTCGGAGGCCAAGCGTTTACTGACATGGCAACACCCTGAGGCCAAAAGTCACGGGCAGCTCAACTGGAGCGAGTAGGCTGAACTGGTTATAAAGCAAGGTGCGCTGACAAGGCAAAATGCGGCGTAATGCCCCAGGCGGTGATCCGAGCTTCTGAATGCGTAGCAGACGCTTGTCAGCCGCCAGCGCCATTCTCCAGGCGGTACCACAGCCCCCGAATTCCGGAAAGTCAGGCAACTGTGCCGCAGTAGAGCCGGAAGCCGCCACAGCTGTTTGCAGGCAGAGTAGGACGCGCATGCCGCTTTTCTGTGATCTCGAAACCAGGCGAACCCGCCCGGCAGATGGCAGACGATACGTATTTCTAGCACGCGCAGCTTGCACGCTCCTGGGGACTTATGTCCCCGACTGCACAGCTCATTCTTGCTTCAGTCGCCCCTCGGCACCATAGCAAGCTCTGGAAAAGGGACACGAGCTGAAATAGGCAATTTCTTTTTTTCAACTTCACTTGATTGTACATTGAAAGTTAGCCCACTCCATATTTTCACCGGATTTTGGCATTCAATGTTAGGTGGGCTGTCTCTCGGGATTTTACGGTAGTAGTACTAACTACTTCCATCCTGAAAGAAAATAAGTAGCAATAATAATAAAAAAACACCCAATTTTTGTTGGAAGAAATCTTTTTCTGTAGCTTTATTTTGTGTTTATCTGGAAACAGCCCCTTTGAACTGATTGAGAGGCTGCAAGCTTTCATGACGTTTTCCAAGTTTTGGTCCATGTGCTTGTTTCCTGGAGCTTGGAAAATCCCCACCCATCTGTTTCCTGTTTTCCTAACATATAAGCCCAGATAAATGCAGATATTTTTTATTTTTTTTTATTGTCTGGTCCTAAAACTTGGCATTGCAAAACCCCGAATCTGTGGGACAAAATAAACCCAGAACAACATCCTCGAGTCTTCAAGAGAGATGAACCCCGAAAATCCGGAACCCTAATTATAACCGAAGTGATCAGCTCGAGAGCGCCAACTGCCTCGTTTTAATTTGACTAATTGCGGCTGCCAGGCATGCCACCTTGTTCACTTAATTAAAAAGGGGAGACGACCAACCGAGTCCCCAGTTAGAGACCCAACGTTCTTCTCGTTTACGCCCCGAGGATGGCATTGCATCGAAACACATTGTCTTTGCGATTACTTCGCTAACAATCGTGATCGAAGTGGTCACCTCGAGGATTTCGGGGAGCCCCCCTTCCGCTGACGTTGTGGTGCTCCTCGGCCGCAGGCGTTCTTGGACTCGGCCAGAGCGCCGACATCGACATCATCCTGAGCGGGACGGAGGAACCGCAAGATGGCGGAGATGAAGACGGAGGACGGCAAGAAGGAGAAGCACCTGCTGTCCTACGACGGCGAGTCGGTCTCAGGGAAAGGTGAACGTGACCCTCAAGAAGCCCGGCTCCAAGCTGGAGCACCAGGGAATCAAGATTGAGTTCATCGGACAGATAGGCGAGTGTCTGTGCTGAGCACGCCGCTATGCAGTCGCACGGCGGTGCAGAAAGAACCTTCCATTCACTCTGAATTCCGAGACACGATCGATCTGCCGGTCTGTGAAATTGTTGAAATCGCTGCTGCGTATATTCCCCTTACGCTCGGTGCGAGGTGAGCGGAACATAAAGAATATTCTGTTGTCTGTTTGGTTCACAGGGGAAGGGAACGAGCACTTTTTATAGACCAACACGCTCTCTACAAACAAGTCAGTACGGCCACACCAGGCCGCGTTTTGTTGTATACTGCAGCCAGAGGCATGCCAGTGGTTGGGCTTCAGTAACCCTCTGCCTCCCTCCAAAACGTAGTTGATAATGAATAGCGCACATGAGCATGGCTGCTTTCACGTTCAAAAATCTCTGCTATTCTAAAGTTTACATGGACTACGGACAGCATTTGAGAAAATCGTGCCATCTTTCCCTCGAATTCAGTCAAATTCCTTAAGATTGTCATAAAACAGAAAATGAAGGAGTGGAAGTTCTTGTGTTGTTATATTGTGCGATGCACAATGTTCCCTCTCTCTTTGCTTGCTCGATCAATGTTATTGTTGCCATTTATAAGACAGTGCTTTGAGTTTGATATACTGGATGCCACGGTCCCCACACAAGCACTTCTGCTTGCTTCTGTGGGCCAATTCTAAGCCATGCTGTCCAAACTTTTTGGCTACAGAGGTCCCGTGATTGAAGCTGACACAAATGTCGCAGTCTTGCCACGCACAGAGATTACATAGCATACTAACTCTAGAGGAAAAGTTCCTGGGCCATTTTCTCATGTGCGGATTCTGGCCGGGCCGCAAGCGGCGCAGGCATGCAGGGCAGACCTTCGGGGTCCACACATGGTTACCAACTGCCTTCGATTGGCTGTGTTCCGAGATATTCAGGGCGCGAATGAAAAAAACGCCTGACCTGCAGTTAAGCTATGGTACAAAACGGTTCTGCGGTTTTATTATCCTTGCCTGAAGTTGCCACTGCGTCCGACTGCACATGGAGGGAAGAAACCTGGACCCTCCAAGCTTCCGGCCGGCGCGTGCGCGCGCTGAGCCTTCTCGAACGCGCACCGGAGAACCAGAGATGGAGCGCGCCAGTTGCCTCGGCGTCCCAGATCAAATATATGGCGATGGGCGATGAGGAGGCCGCAACAATATCATCAGAGCAGTTTCATGAACTTCAACAATCCACGAACTTACCGGTGGAAAGATATTCGCATTCCTTTCGAAGCTTTCTTTTCGCATAGTGCGCAGACGCACGGCCACGTGACTCCTCGTCAACACTAAACTAAACCAGATAACCGGCTCGCGTGGCCGCTTCCCAGGAATACGAAACCGTGCAACTCACCGACTTTCGAGATTTCGACCAGAAGGGAAGTTAATGCAGCGTATTGAGGATACTTCTTTATAAGAGTTAGAATAGCTCTGAGTTTAGTTTACAACGTTAAATTATTACTGTCTATTTTGCTGAGAGTTTTCAGTCTTCGTGATTACCATTGCGACTGTCGTCCTTCAGCTGGCAACATGGGTTTTCTTCTCTCTGTTCTGTCGTTCTCTGTCGCGACCTTTCACTCGGGACGCCAGATGTGCAGCGCACGGGATTTGCCACTCCTCTCTACCCACCTTTACCCCTGCTTGCACGCCATGGTAAAAAAGAGTATCTAAACATAAATGAAGAAACTAAATGAATAAACCTAAATAAAGCATTTAAACACAGAAGTGAATGTTAGAGTAAGTATTAGAAAACCCTAAGTGGATTAGTACATATGCTTGAATTTGAAATTTAATATTTATCGAATATGACATGTAGGCACACGTGGCGCCAAGAAAACTCGTGAGTCATTATTTGAAGTGTATGGAAAATTTGGTAATTCTGCAGGTCTAAAGACTAATAGAATGACAAAACTGTTGTAGTGCTGGTGACAATGATGTTTAATTAATAATATGAGCAGAGGAACCGCATTATGACCTGGTTTCGCTCTCATCTTTCTGGTATGTTAGTTTGTGCATTTGTAGCACGTTGCGGCACCATCCTCCTTTACGCGCACTTCTTGCTCCGCTAGCAGCGGGTCTGCTAAAAGTGGGCCGCAAGCCGGCTTCGTCAGAAATACTGTAGACGTAGCCGCTGCGGGCCGGTTGGAAGACTTTCAGGGGCCGGATCTCGGTTACCAACTTTCGAAGAAGTCTGGATGTGGGGAGGGATGAGAAGGGACACACCAGGGGTTTGTACAAACAATGACGATGATAATGAGGTGCTGCCCGGCACCATTGTAGCTCGGATTTCCGGCTTGCTGTAGCTTGCATGCTAAAGTGGCTAAAGTCTCTCGCAGCCAACACTAGCTACTCAGCAGCATTGATTTGGGCTTCGCAGCGTGACGCGCATTGTTGGGCGTGCACTGGATCACATATCAAATTTTTAACTGGACGGTCTGGACCCACTCTGGGACATATAGCTGTCCCGACAGGAGACGATGTGGAACCCGGGGATGCTCAAAGTGGGTCCTGCAACAGCGTTTTGACTGATTTTTAATTTGCACCGAACCTAAGCGCACTGAACGTAGTAACTTAATGAAACTTTTCTTTTTCGCAAAATTCGCTTTATTTTAAAAGTTATAGGAAAATTAGAATTACAAAAACAAGCAAAAAATAACCGCTTTCATGACGTCGTAGGTCCTGGCTTGAGTGGCCGTGAACTAGAGGAGGTATAGTGAGCTCATCGAGCGCTCACGGCTGCCGCACTTCGTGTCGACGGCTCGAGAGGGCGCCACTAAACCGTGTGTTGGATAGGCTGTATGAAGCGGGCGGCCAGGGCGACTCGCATTGCATTTGCTGCGCGATTAAAGACTATTTCGGCATAACACTTCATTGGCCACAAACGACAGCAAACACGGGGTAAAGACCAGTACAGGACGGGAGCCACTTCGCGCTGCCATACCGCCAAATGGCCTTTGTACGCTCCGGGACCTTTCTACGCTCGCCGTTCATCGGCGCCTCATCCCACTAGCCCTTTCTAATATGCGCCGCTTTTTCCGCTGCTTGGTGGCGGGTATGTCGACGGGTCATTTCTTGTTTCCGTACTTTATAAACTGCATTTGTTTCTTTTCTGATCTAAAATACTGAACAAAAACTACTTTCATACATATTTGAAACGGTTCGCGACACTTATATTTTGTATCTCGACTAAAAAAAAAGCTTTTAGCGGCTCTGACCAGTAGTAAGCCCAGGACCTAAGACGTCACATTTTGCGCGCTTTCGGTACCGCGGGTCGCTCTCGTCGGTGGAGGAGGTTTCCGCGTCGTCCGGTTAAAATATGACGCACTGATATTTAGTGACTCTCTCCGTGCCCGCTGGCTTGCCCGAACCCCAAGGGACGTGGAAACCGCAAAAAAGGTAGACGCTTAAATATGATTGCAGGGGTCCGGAAAGTCCCGCAAAATCCGGGACAGTTGGAAATCCCTAGCCGGATCTCGTCCTGTGAGCCGGGGTTTGGAGACCCCGTATCTAAACCATTATGTACAAATACTATTGTCAGATATACTGAAATTATTATTATTAGTTTCATTTATTCATACTCTCAGCCCTTGAGGGTGATTACAGGGGGAAAGCACTATACATTTAAATAGCAAAATAATAAAATAAAATGTATAACGCTTAACACTAAACAGCAGCCCAAATGAATGGTAAACAAACAAAGCTACGCCGAGATAAAATTATTGTTGTAACTCCAATTGTCGAAGAAGAGCAAAATTTTTTGCTGAGTCCTTGAGTCTCAACGGCGGCGCCCTGTTCCCCGCAGAGGCTGTACTACGACTCCGGGCAGTCCACCACGAGAGCTTTGCGTCGCTCGTCAAGGAACTGGCTGTGCGTCCCGGAGAGCTGACCCAGAATGCCAGCTGCAGCTTCGAGTTTGTCAATGTGGAAAAGCCCTACGAGGCCCTACACAGGTCTCCAATGTCAGGCTGAGGTAAGTTCACTCGACTATGGTCGCTGAGGGCTTAAGTGGAGAATTCACTGAATGGGCAAAATTTTCTGCTACAGGCATCTGAGTTCCAGTGAATGCACGAATGTTGATCCTTTTGGAGGGTCACTACGAAGACATAATGAAGGTCGCATTCGGCCCTCCAGATTTTCTCCTGAAAGCACCATAGGTTTTTAATCAAATCCAGAAATATGATTGCTTTGAGTGTTTAGAGTGCATTTTCAGGCAATTTAAAAATTAATGTTACTTAAAGAGAGGGGAAAAAACTGTCAAAACGTATGGTAGTAACGTACAAGGAGGTTTCTCCAACCATAGTTTTAAGACCATGGCAGAGGAAGACCACGTATTGTAGTATTTGCATACCGTAAAATCCCGAGAGATAGCCCACCTAACATCAAGAGCAAATCGGGTGAAAATATGGAGTGGGCTAACTTTCGGTGTACAATCAAGAAAAGTTTTAAAAAATTGCTATTTTTAGGTTGTGTCCCTTCGAAGCTTGTTGGAACGAGAATACAGCGCAAACGAACGACGGACCAGTAGAAGAGTACCGTAAAAACCCGCGAATAATACAAAACATAATTTGAAGACCGCGAAAAAAAAATTTATCCGTGTATAATACGAAACAAAATCAGGACTACGAAAATATTCCGCGTAAAGTACGACCCTGGAAGTCTTAAGAAAAACGTTTATTTGCGTCATAATTGAACCTTAATCACTGTCATCACGTCCGTCAGACTCCTTGTCCGACGCCTCCTCCCAAAGGCAGCAGTCTTCAGTGCCGTCGAGCGCATTTGAAATCCCGCACTTGAAAGAACGAGCGACGAGCGAGAGCCAACGCAGTGAAATCCCGGCGCGGCGCATAAAGCGAGTAACCCAATGTCGGCTCGCCAAAGTTCTCATGCAGCAGCTCGGTGTTTACGGCGAGGTGCCGTTCACGTTGCTCTTTTACAAAGTCGCTGAGACTTGCCTCGACGTCGGCGAACACGCCATTCTTCGGGCTCCTAAAGCTTCTTCTCGTTCCGTTGCACGCAAACAGAGCTTGCTTTAGTCGTCTCCATCCGCGTATGCTGCCCTCATTTACGGCGAATTGTCGTCCGGCTGCCCTGTTGCCGATGCCTTCCGCAACCAAAAGGACTTTTCTTTTGAAGGCGGCCGATTATTCTTTTCGCGCCGACGCCATTGCCAAGCCTGACTGTGGACGGATGGTGGCGCCTCGGACATTGTGATTTTAATGATGATGATAGCTGTTTTGAGCGCCTTATTGCTTCGAAACCGAAACTACGTCAAACAGCGTTAGATGATAGATCGCGCCTCATCGAAGCCGCAAATTTTACATAGCAAAATCTGAAAAAAACAAAAAAAAAAACCTTGTATTATATTTGGGTTTTTACGGTACACACAACACTACTATTACTAGTAGTGGGCTATCTTTCGGTGTTTAAAAGAATATAGCAAATCAAGCCAAAATAGGGGTGGGTTATCTTTCGAGAGTGGGGCATCTCTCGGATTACACGGCATTTGTGTAAATAACTTCGACAGTGACAGATTTATTTTCAATAAGTTTCAATGAGATGGCAGCACCAACATCATGTGTCTGAAGCAAGAGTACAGTTGAACCCTCGATTTTACGAAACCCGATTTTACGAATATCCCTATTTAACGAACAAATTCGGATCTCCTGTGCAGCCTATCGTGAGTGCTTCCTTCCTCGATTTTGCAGAAGTTTCCGATTTAACTGAAATATTTAGCGGGTATTGGTGACTTCGTTCAATCGAGGTTCAACTGTATTTTTTTGTTTTCGTTTCTCGAGCCATCGCACGGACGGTGGCTTGTGGTACGCCTTTGCCGCCAAGATCGGTTTTGCCCATGGCGAGATTTCCCAGCGTCCAGACAATAATCTCGCGCCGCACAAGAAATGCGACCAATGAGAGGCAGCCGATGTATCTTGTAAATGCCATGGCCAGGGTGGTTCGGACTGGTCATTATTTGGTTTGGTTTGGGTTCGGCTTCAGTAGCGCTGTATTTTGTTCCGGTTCGGTTCCGGTTTAGAGTAAGCGCGCATAATATCACTCCGGTTACCGGTTTTGATAAGTGCAAATTGGTTTCAACTGGCTCCTAACCGGTTCTTAACTCCGACCGTTGAATATTGACCGAGCACTTCCTGCAGCCTTTGTGGCTTAAGCACGAGATATTTGCAATAGACCCATCCCAAAACTACTTCCTCTTCAGGCACATTTGAAAACCCTGCAGCAGTCACGTGCGCAAAAGACACCATTAATGTGGCAAGACTATTATGGCTTGATATAATACTGTTCTTAAGTGAACTATATATAGCGATCGACTTTCCATTTTTATGGTGTCTTTTGCACACTGCAGCTGTGCAGTATTTTAAACTTTGCCAGAAGAGGGCGTAATTTCTGGATGGGTCCATAGACCTTTCCAAGAAAGAGCTCGTGGCCGGCTGCCATCTTTAGTGTCCGGACGTATATGCACGTGCTTTGCTCAGAAGCCGAGGAACACACACGTGCTAGGCGGTGAAGATCGCACTGCTGGGCTAGTGATTTTGTAAACTGTAAAAAAGGTCTCTAGCTGGCATTGCTCGCTCCTCTATATATTTTTTGTTTTTGCTCTGCACATAATGCGTGTTTTAGACATGCTACCTGTTTTCGTCGCCAGTAAGATGTCGCAGCTGCGCCCTCAGAGTGGCTGACATGGGAAACGAGAGAGGAAACAAATGTGCCGTAAAACACAGAAACAGGTACGTCGATGCGCGCAGTTGGGGTATATGTTTATCAAATCCCACGTTAGCTGTAATCGTGCACGCTACACTGGCTGTATACATCGGCCACACTGGCCGATGGGTCAATGACCAGGCACGTGAGCATGCATGTATAATGAAATGCCGTACCTTACATCTTGACAGCACTTAGGATTCCGGTGGAAAAAACGCTGCTCTGAAGATCTCGTGGCGTATGCTTTGTCTTGACACTTGACTTTATATCGAACCAACTTCTATGCAAATGACTCGGTCTGACGGACTCGAGAACCAGTTACATATCAGTATAAACTCTTGTAAGGGCCGCACTATTTTTCCCGACTTGAGGGCAAATTTTCAAGATGCAACCCATACACGGATAAAAAAAAAATCTGTATCCACATTTTGAAATGAACGTACATGAGCGCGCTCGGCTGCACTGGTTGAAAACGCCTTCACTCCAGAATCCGGACTGAATCGTCAGTCGGATTTAATTAGTTTACATACTGCGCAATACGCATCTTTTTTTTTTTTTTTTTTAGTACTTGATGCATGCGCGGCAACTTCGTACTTGAATCCCGTATGACTGTTGAAGTGGTACTTTGCCCATAGCTCTGAGATTGCGCTGAAAGGGAGACAGATCGCGACGCTTTGACACAAATCGAAGAACAAAAGGAAACCTCCCCAGAGCGTACAAAGGCGTCCGGAAACCTGAGTGCACGCGCGAGCCGAGCCCGCTGAATCCCCATTCCTCGCGGTTGCCACGGGAAGCTGACATATCCTTTATCTTTCTCTCAATGTCTTCCGGCCGCAACATAAACGCATCCCGACGGTGTGGCCGACCACGATCGAGGTCGGCAGCCATTGTGCCATACGGTGATACGGATGAGTGGAGAGCAAATATCGGGGATGCAAAGATGTGCTGTACGTGCTCGGGCGGTGGTTAGCGCCACCTAGCAATATATATTCATAGAAACTGAGCATTACAGTCGGGCTGCCTCAAAAACAAGGGGTGCAGTACGCATACGCAAATAATTTCTCTAATTTTTAATTTTTTTGCAATATTTTGTTTTAAATATGGGAGTGCGGCCCTTACACGGGTGTGGCCCTTACACGCGATTATACGGTAGCATGAATTGTTAACGTTTAGTCCGTGATGATCTTTAAGAGTACTCACATTTGAAACTGTCGGCCACCGAACAAAGTTCCGGTAATGCCACCACAGCGAACGACGTTTCTGGAATGCTCTGTTGAAGACAATGAAAGGGGGACTTCAAACAACAATGAGAAAATGGTTGAACATGCGACATGCTGGCCTTGCTAGTCTGACTAACCTACAAAAGAAGAATGTGAAAAAAGAAAAAAAAATTTTTCCCCCCTCTTTTCTTTTTTTTTGTCCTCCCCCGGCCCGAATCATCGCCAAGTAACGTTGCCTCCGACGACCCATGCTTTTCTTCTTTTTTCTTTTTTGTAATGTAACGCTGGGGTGTCCCAGCACGTTCCAGCATCACAAACGTTTAGCCATACTCCGAGTTTCCAGACGCCAGACATTTAAGTTCACGGTGCTCTTCATCAGATAGTTTAGTGCGCAACATGTCTACACTGGATAGTTGCTCCTAGAATGAAGCGATGCTGCCGCTAATCGGGCCAATAAATCCGGCGGTCTTCCAGAGCCTTCCACACTCTCGAGCTCCTCTCACTCTGTGAGCACACGTAGTCGAGCTCCTCCTCCTCTCCTACCTCACGCCCCTTGCCTACCCCTCTGGTCGCATGACCTCCCCGTGAACCAATCGGTTTTGAGCACCTCACTCCCCCTCTCCCATTCGTCAACCAGTCGGTGTCGAGCCTCGCAGCCACGCTTTTATCCAGGCTTCACGAAATGCTGAACGCTCTAGCCAAAGAACATTTCATGTTAATCGGTGATGCCCTGCATATTTTTTTAAATCTGGGATTCAGTATAGTAATGGCGTAAAGTCAACGTAGCCGCACATTTCTAATTTTAATATCTTACAGTGCTGTTTTCTTTTGGATAACGCCCATAACGCGACAACATAAAAGTTGTCATCGCGTTAGTATAGGTCTCTTTTTTTAGGGAGTCGCTGAAGGCACTTCTTAACTTGTCGGTGGGTGGCGCCAATGATTTTGAGAAATTTTCTCGGTTGGAGCTGCGCTTTTCAAAATGCCGCAACAAAGTCTGAGAAAGAGGAGGAAAGGGGAAAAAAAATCCTTTGTTTACTCCTGTCTTCTTGACGATTGTTTGGAGCATTCATGCCACATGGTTCCATTCATTAACCCGTGTCGGCAGTGTGTGGGAAGAAAGTTTACAATGTTTTTTGTTTTTTTCACTGCAAAAGTAAACTATGCGATTAAAAAGCTATAAGCTGATTTTTGGAAAGTTGAAATGGGAAAAGGTGGCCGACAAAGCCCACAAATACGTAAAGATGAATGGCTTTGGTGTCTGGGAATGGGCCCCATTTCCTTATTGAAAATTTCTGAAAATTGCTTATAACTTATTGATCAGATAGCGGTAAGCTCTGAAACTTTGACACACTACATTCGGCAATGCCTGGTTAGTTTCTTCGTTAAAAACAACCGCAAATGTTTTTCAGAGACACTTACAGACTTTCACAGACTTATAAGGGGCTTCTTCAAGGGGTGTTTCAGGCACCATAGTTCTCATCCACACCATCAATTCTGAGGAAAAAAACGAACACTAAAGGGATACTTCAACGAAATATGAAATATTCCCGCCGTGTTAAAAAATGGGTTGAATATGATCCGGCAATGTCCGTAAATGACAATCACACTTTGTATTTTGATGCTGGTGGCTGTATTTTTCGTTATAAACGGTCCACCTGGCAAGCGCTCGAAGAAGGCCCAGCTTAGAGCACGTGACATCCAACGCAATCGTGACGCAAGTCGTCTCAGACGAGCAAAGCTACGGGCGAGGCTGATGTCAAGAGGATGGCCTAGTCGTTCCAGCCACCGAAGCGGCTGCTTTCTTATGAATTTTGAGTGATTGGTTAATCTTCTATAATCTTGTAGGGGGACAATAGCGACTTCTGCGACACGCAAAAGGGATTCTCGGGAAGAGGGGAGTTCCTCCTTCCCCCTTCTCTCGTCATGGCCGAAGGCGAGACGCACCTCCGTCACTAACTGTCAAAATTCCTAGACGAGCATTACAAACGAGGCGTTAGCGACATCCACCAGGTGCTCTTTGCTAATCATTTAATTTGTTTTAAAATTCCTTTTCGAGACTTTTTTAACAAGATATTGGTATGTTCCATGTGATACTGCTTTTTTGAACACATATTGACCAAAAAATGAGCGCCGAAATTTCGTTGTAGTATCCCTTTAAAGCAACTTCCGCCTATGTAACATGGCAGTTTAAGGTATAAAGTACCCGAAAGCTGTTACGTTGTCCCTAGAGGGGCGGTGTGGTGAGCAATGTCCGGTGCGGCTCCCCACAGGTACTTCCTGCGGGTGACCCTGGTGCGTCGGCTAACCGACCTGGTGAAGGAGATGGAGATGGTGGTACACACGTCTCCTCCTACCCTGAGATCAACTCCTCCATTAAGATGGAGGTGGGCATTGAGGACTGCCTCCACATCGAGTTCGAGTACAACAAGTCCAAGTAGGTGCGCTTCTCCGAGTAATCCTTCGTCGAAAACGACAGAGAAATCGGCGACTTTGGCCGTCGTTTAATGGCTTATTTGGCCTTAGCCATCGGGCTGCGATGTACGGAGAGGCAGAATGTTTTGTGATGTCTGTGCACATGAATGACTGGTGTAATGTATTGTTACGAATAAAAGGGGAAAATGGATTCAGAACTGAAAATAAACATTTAAATGAGGCAAACTTGCGCCTACAAACTAAAGAGGAAGGTACCACGGCAACAGAAGGGCGATTGTTCCGAAATGGGTCACTAGTGCCGCTTTTATGCGCACGGTACTTTTGGAATATTCCAAACCAAAGCACATGATTACAGCCGAGAATAAGTTGGAGCTTTTCAGAAAAGTTTCCGGAAAAGAAAGAACCGGGTCGAGGTGGGGTTTGAACCTGGTTCCTCTGCGTGGCAGCCTCACGCATTGCCAACTCTACCACGTATGTGACAAGATGGGGCTCGGTTTTCAAACTCTGTTTAAAAGTCGAACCGAAACGACCGATTCTCCATAGAGTTGCAGGGTCGGTGGCAACGTTTCTGCTTTAATACATTTAGCTATAATAATGCAGACAGCACCTCTCTACACGCTCGCTTGCCCTCACTTGATTCGTAATCTAAGAAACTTTTGGTACTCCTTGTGGTGTGCGCTAAACTTCTCCGGCAATGCGCTCGCATTGTGGCGGATGCAAGTTAGGCCTAGGGTTTTGTCACATTATACGGTGTTTGATGAACTGCGACGTGCGGTCCCAGATACCACCTAAAGGATGTGATCGTGGGCAAGATCTACTTCCTCCTGGTGCGCATCAAGATCAAGCACATGGAGATTGCCATCATCAAGCGGGAGACCACGGGGTCAGGCCCTAACACCTTCAATGAGAACGAGACCATCGCCAAGTACGAGATCATGGACGGAGCGCCGGTCAGGGGTGGGTGTCTTGCACGCTCCTTCCAAATACTCAAAGAATCATTTATGTAACTATTAAATAACGTGGACTGCAAAGTGCTTCCCTGTGGCACACCACATTCCATTTTAACTAGTACTGCTTACTATTCATTATTTTAACTAATTGCAACCTATCCTTAAAATAGTCCTGAAAAAAAATTATGAAACAGGCCTTTGAAACCTAATTTGTCAAGCTTATCTAGCACTAGAGAATGTGCAATAGTATCGAAAGCCTTTGATAGATCAATAAACAATGCTAGCGCAATCTTATTGTTGTCCAGTGCTTCATTAATGCAATCTGCAAAATCTTCTAATAGTATAATAGTACTGTTTTGTTGTCGGAACACATATGGGGTATAGTGGATTGCACTGTATTCTCGGGCCTCCGTTTCGTCAACTTTGCTCTTCTGGTACTATTGGAATAAATGTTCTGAAAACATTCCAGAAGTTTATCATAATGTGTAGTATGATCGTGCTGTAACAGAGAATTCCAGTTTTCGTTTGGATTGAGTTATCAATTTTTTTGTTGTCCAGTATCATTTTGTATCATTTCTGTATCTGGATTTTCAGCAACCTCTCCTACTATTAAAAGTATAGTAATGCAATGATCAGCTACCTTTTTATTAGCAACTCCGGATAATATTTTAAAATTACTGATATTCGTGACTATATGATCTACACATAATTTCGTAATTTGATTACCATAGTATTCCTCCCGCGTATAGTTATTAATTACATTTGCCAGGCCAAAAGACGAGAGGTTGTCAAGATAGTGCGATGCCCCTTGCTTTGTCTCATTTAAAATATCAATATTGAAATCTCTTGCAAGAACTATGTATTTATAGTTATTGAACTTGTGAAGTAATTGGCTGAATTCATCACAGAATATGTTTTCTGTAAACCGCGCACACCACGCACGAAACATTAATTTTATTAACAATCGTAGCGCACACTTCCGCATGTTGGAATGACACATCATTCTTTTCAGACAAAGAAGTGGTCTCATATATTTACGTCATAACACCGCCACCTTTCCTGCCCTTTTTGCATAAGCAATAAACATGAAAGCCCTTTAAGAAAAACATATTGCAAGCTGCCTTGTCAGCATTCACCTCACTCAAAATAAGCACACCTAGAAATGGAGGTTGCTCACCTAATAATAGCAATAACTGATCCCATGGCACGCGGCGGCGCGATGCAAGCCTACCGCCTGGTCACGTCAAAAGCGGACGACATGTAGCTCAACTTACTAGACAAACCGTCGGTTTTATTTTGTGTCCAGTTAATGTGTTTTACTGAGCGTGTGTCATTTTTGATTGAAAAACATTGTCTGCCTTTGATACGATCGGGTGGTAAGGTTGCGCAGGAGGCCGCCGCTGCCATCTGTTGGTTGTTGCACCAGTTCAGAGAGGTGCTGTGGATAGCGGACGGGCGCCATAGATAGAAAAAATTAGTTATTGTTTTTTTTTTTGCTTCTTACTCGGGTAAGTTTGCTCTTTGAAAGTTTGATTCAATGCTTCCACCACCTTCGGGCACCTCTGTGGTAAATTGTAGTGCGATGCATTTATCAAGCCAATTTACGCTGTCACTTTAAAGGCTTCATCCAGATTCGTGAGCATGCTGTTGTAAGTGAGTAGAGTGATAAATACTCAACTCTGAAAGTTGTCTGAGTAGAGTTCTAGGTACTCAAAAGGACCAGTCTGGTTTATGCCATCAGTCAAATGCATTGAAGCTGCAATAGCACTAATGCGCAATTCCTACCATACGCCCATGAAGAGTGGCGGGGTGGGGAGGTTAAGTGGACAAAGTTGCAGCATACGCTATTCTCTTGGTTGTGCACGTGATCACTCCCTCCCAACCTTCTGCTCCACCTCTCTGAGGCGTAGAAAGACTCACTTTTTTCTACCTCCCCTCTCGTGTACCAAGGGATGCATTTTGGTCCAACTTGCTGACCGTACGAACTGAAGGAAGCACGTGTCCGTGCAGGGGAGTCGATACCGATCCGTCTGTTCTTGGCCGGCTACGACCTGACGCCTACCATGAAGGACATCAACAAGAAGTTCTCGGTGCGCTACTACCTCAACCTCGTTCTCGTGGACGAAGAGGAACGACGCTACTTCAAGCAGCAGGTGGGGCAGACAAAACTCGTGCGCAGTGTACGACGACTACGCAGGGCATTTGATTTTGATTAGAAGAAATCTGTATAGAAAAAGCCTCAAAAGCTACACTATTGCAGTTTGTATGGGTGAGTTATGCGGCCAGGGGACATAGTATAGTGGGCTAATTGTCGCGATAAGTTCGATAATGAACTGCATTGAAACTTTCAGTGAATGAAAATAAACACAATTGTTCCGTGTACATGTTATGTACGAAAAGTCGGACAACTTACTGGTTCCCAATGTAGATTAGTACTTTTGAAGACTCAAGCATGTGAAAAGCACGGAAGTGGCCTAGGTTCCCACTCATGTAATGGGCGTAAGGCTGCAAGTCCAAAACACTCCAGCTCAGTTTTTGCATCTCTTGTCATCTCTGTTTCGCCCGCCGGCTCTGCATCTATTTCACGAGTGGTAACTTCAACTCACTACCGAGCTTCTTGCGTCCTTGAAATTTTTGTAAAATGTACTAATTTAGTGTGTTTTCGATGACGCTCAGCAAGTTTCGAATTGGAACCATATAGTTGATTTTCACAAATTAAAAAACAAATTTTAGTTAATTGTCGGAGTTATCGTGACGATTAGCCCCCTATATTATGCCTCCCTAGCTGTGTAACTCGCCTACCCAAACCAAATTATAGCTTTCACGACTTTTTTCAAACAGTTTTATAAAGCCTTAAAAAGAAATAAAAAACACCCTGTAAATAGCTAACTGGCATATATCCGTCGTACAGGTTTTTTTTTTTTTTAAGCTTAACAGATTTTAACAGATTAATGATTTAAACAAAGCCGTTAAAGCTACGCTTATGCGGTTTGTGCAGGTGAGTTATGCGTCCAGAGGGACATAGTATATAGGGGGCTAATCGTAACGATCGGTCGGCTAATTAAGTAAAATTTGTTAATTAACTTTTTAATTAGTGAAAAATAGACAGATGGCTTTAATTAGAAACTTGCTGAGCATCATGGAAAACCCCTAAATTAACTCTGTTAGAAAGATATAACGCAGGGCAGCGTTTTATGGTGTTCCGTAAAAACGCTCCATTTGGATGTGTTTCTAGCTTTCAGTTTCTTATTGAAATGCATCTCTGTGCCCACAGTCCTGCTCCCCAGTGCCCGAGACGTGCAACACACGTGTGCCCTACTTCTTTCCATCGTACGAGAGAGCGAAAGGGTGGCTTTGCGCCGCGACCACCTGAGACCAGGACTGCGGGTGCAGAGATGCGCTCCAACAAGAAACCGAAACCTAGAAACGTGTCCAAATAGAGCGTTTTTTCAGTACGCCGTAAAATGGTGCACCTGTCTTGCATCTTGCTAAAGAGAGTTGATTTACTGGTTTAAAAATACATAAAACTGGAAATGTTTTATCTCGCGACTCTCTTGCACAACAGGTATCTGTGTTACACAAAACTGCCAGGAGCCAGTCCTATGACGCGTTCCGTGTTGGAAATTTGTGTTTCACCTTTGCCTTCAGGAAATCGTGCTCTGGAGGAAAGGAGAGAAGACCCGCAAGCCGATCCAGCAACCCGACCAAGCCGCGGGCGACGGCGGCATGTAGTCCGCGACGCGACAGAGGCGTCTCGGAGGTTTTTTGGAGCGCCCCACTCGAGGCAAATGTAGTTTCTATACGCAGTGTACGTACGGTCGCACACGCTGCGACTTAGAGCCGCAGAAGACTGGTGAAGCGTGGCAGACGCCGAGCTCAGTCTTTTTCTTCTTTTCCACACGGTGCGACCCGTCTTGCATCGTAGGCGACCGTACGCTTGTTACATAATCTGTAAGTTTGTACAGGATGTGTTTTTTTCTTTCTTGGAAACCAAAAACAACAAAAACCCCTTTCTCCCTCCCCTCGAAAGAGTGAAATGAAATTGTCACCCGCTTCTTTGCTTCTCTCCCTGCGCCCAGCGGTGTTGGAGCGACACCTCCCACATAACCGGGCTGTAGTGTTGCGTTTTGTCTGTCACCTATGGGAAGCCAGCACGGAGCACAGGTTTATTTTTTTCTTTTCACTTTGGCGTTTTGTTGTTGCTTTGCTAGAACATGCTGTATGTTCTTTTTATTTTTATATACAGGTGCGTAAAAGTATATTGTTTATTTGAATGGTTATATACCTCTCCTGCTTGAACCCCGTTAATTTGCAATATGAAAAAAAAGAAGAAAAGAAAACGGGTGCTGCGTAAGCATTTTGTGTTCTGTGTTGAGCGTCCGTGTAGGCGACAAAAAAATCCAACCCTGCTCGCCTCATTATTGGGGATGTGTTGGTTACGGTATCTCTGTGTTGCCCCGTCTCCTGTGCCTTTTCAAGAGATAGCTTTTACGAAGGAGGGATCCGTTGTTAGCGTTTCGAAAAGACATTTTTTTCATGCCCCTTTTGGCCCAAGATGAGTTCACCTCCACATAGAGGTCTGCACTAAGAGATTTAGGCTTTCTTCAAATGGGGGAGGCACCGCATCTGTACCACACAAAAAATAACAAATGTGTGAAGCAAAAAAAAAATCAATTTCCTAAAACAATTTATTTCTTTAACAACAGGGTCGGCAGAAATGAACAGGGACATGGTGAAGGGGTTTGGAGAGAAAGTTGCTTTGTCGTAATACACAAATCGCCTTCCTAGCTCTCTGTGAGGAAGATGTACCACAACCCCAGTTTCGTAAAGGATACAATCAAAAATGGATGCTTCTTCTCTTCCCGTCTTTCACACCCTGCGTCTTTGTTGAGAATAAATAGGAGGCAGTAATTTCTTTGTTGAATTGGAATGCAACGAGGGAAATTGATCCGTGCGCCTGCTAGGGTATAAGACAGGGCGGGTGTTTTGACCCCTTTTTATAAAAAACAAAACCATGAGCAAACAGACCCATGTTCTTACAGTTGCCCTCACCACGGGAAAGGTGAGTGCAATAGTAAATCTGCTTTGTTGCATTCCAGCAAAACGAAAAGCCACCTCCGAAGACTGGCGAGACCATATTGTAATTGAACTTTATTTAGATTTTTCACGGGCCAAGCCCGAGCAGAGTGATCGGAGTTTTTTCTGGTGGAATGGAGTTAGGGTGCAACGTTTTTGTGTGTTGGGCTTTCTCGGTGTCGTGTGGATTGTGGTACTACTCCATTTGGGCGAGGCGCCGTTCAGTGCACGTTTCGCTGGTCGTGGCTCTTCGAGTCCGGAAACTTCTCGGAAATTACGTACAGCGTCGAAAAGGCACGGGTGCCTGCCTTTTGTAGGGCTAGTGTCGTTCAACCTGACCCAAAATGAAATGCTGCCGTTATTTCGGGCCTCCTTTTTCTTTACTGGGGACCTTGCGAATGTCTCGATTTGATTAAAGAAACAATTGCCTTTTTTATGGTGGAAACTCTGTCTGCGTACCCTAAGCATCCTAGGACACCCAAAAGTATGATCATGCACTGCCTTTTTCCCCTATTAAAAGCACAATCAAACATGATGACATTCCCTCTTTTCAAGATATATCTCTGATGGAGAGGCACGTTGCAATTGGCCCCCTTTCCGAGATGTCTCATAAATAGGAGCAAGTTACGAGGAGTCCTTTTTCTGAGATTTGGAAGGGTTCGTTGCGAAATTTAGTCGCATTTTCAGTAGGGGAAAGGGCCACGCTCGAGCCCCAATGTTAAAATTTTGCAAGGTTGCTTGAGGTGCGTAGACTCGAGCTTGTGCCATAGAAAGAATCTATAAATCATTCTTTAACTCTACTCGACTCAGCAATCGACGACACTTCTTTCAGCGATGCAGCTCGTAAAAACTTCCCCGACTGACCACCACGGGTGAAAAAGCCCAGAGTCTTCGCTTTGGGGCCGTTTCAGTGCCACCGCTTCCTCTTGGGTTTTTCTCCGCTTAGCGCGTGTACATATGCGACATTCCAATCGGCTCTTTGGGATCCCGTCCTCCTCGTAGCCTGTTGTACATTGATGTACATACGCTGCCTGTTCTGTAGCGCGCAAAACGGGAGGTCTATCCAAATAAACGACAATGATGCTCGATTCATTGCAGTGTTGTTGCTTTTTCGGCGCTTTGCTACAAGTTTGTTATTACCTTTGAACCTCTTAGGATAGCTTGCGAGACAAATACTTTACGCGTCATATTTTCACCAGTCTTGGGTAAGTTACTTTAAAAAAGTAATTCGTTACAATTACAGTTACATTCAGAAAAAAGTAGCGAAGTTACCGTTACAGTTACCGCAACAAAAGAGTAACTCGTTAGTTACTTTTAAAAAAAGCAACGACGTTACTTTTCTATAACACAAAAAAAAAGATTTATGAAAAACTAGAAAACACTTTTCACCAAGTTTTAGTGCATAAAATTAAAAAGTATGCTTTTTACTTCATATTGTAACTTAGCAGCAGTTGCTTCTCGAAATCAGTGTCTGAAAGTTTCCCTCGTTTGATAACGAACACGTCCCTGCTCCTTGCTTAACAGGCGCTCATCTGGCGCACTGGATGGGATTGCTGTGTTGTGTCGCAGGAACAGGTTTTTGATTGCCGGGTAGGTGTTGAGGCAATAGAGTGCCGTTTCCTGCGGTCAAGTTGTTAGTAACCGCCTCCACCCCAGCAAAATACTCTTGCACACCGGCCATGGTAGTTCTTTGTTCCCATCAACATTCATATCCTTGGTAGCACTAGCACTTTGCTGGCTCGTTGACGGTTGCACTGGGTTCATAGAGTCCCTGGACATAATTCAGTTCGTACCCGGCAAGCCAGAAACAAACCGCGCAAGCAGCAGTAAATTTTGCTTGGACTGTTGACACTACGCCGGAGTAGTGGCGCAAATCAAAATAGGAAACATGCAGAGTGCGGAGTGGTGGCGCCAATCAAAATACAAAACATTCGCAGTGCCCTCCGCGTGTATTGTTGTTTCACGGTTGATTAACCCGATTAAAAACGCGTTTGCGCAGAAAAAAGAAAAACTGCAAAAGAGATAGTGCTTCAAGATACTAAGATGCTAGTGTTCAGTCATAAGTACAAGGCTAAAGTTAACTACATTTTTTTTTTCATCAAATCTACATGTGGCTATATTTGCGTCGTGACTTGCGAGAAAGAATATATTCACAAGTTTGTGCAAAAAATAACTTGACACTCGAAATGTCGGAACAGACAATTTGGAAAGCGCCAAGAATGGCTAAATTGTACTCTTTCAGTGATATATTATTCATAAAAAACTGGAAAGTAATGACAAAAGTAACGTCGTTACTTTTATCGTTACCTCAGAAAAAGTAATAGAACTACAGTTGCAATTTACATTATTAAAAAGTAACTCGTTACAATTACAAGTTACCAAAAAAGTAACAAAATTACAGTAACGCGTTACTACCCAAGACTGATTTTCACCTTGGGCACAAAAAACTTTTAACAATGCTATAAAACAGTGTTTCTCACGGACAGCATATACATTTGATCTCACAAGTACTGGCACAATTAAATCGCGTTGCAGGTGCCAGCGTAGCAGTGCGCTCTTGCCGTAGGGCAGGGGTTCTCAAACTTTTTCGTCCCAGGACACCCCAGCAAGCCTCAAAAAGTCCCAAGGACCCCCCCTTGTTTCCAACCTATAATACTGAGCAATAGAAGCGTTTAGATAGTGATCAAGAGTTTATTGCACTGACAGAATAAGACGAAATGCAGGACTACAGACAGAATGAGAAGGCAGAGGGGTTAACCTGGTGCACAATGTAAAATATATACTATACATACTAGTGCGAAGGGTGAGAATTTTATTATTGCGTACACAAGCACTGTGCGTTTGTTAACCTTGCGTGTTTCGTAGCTTTGGCCCCAACAACAACTCGATGCATGGCTCAGTCCGTGGAAGGTTAAACTAGGGACCCAGTTTGAGAACCCCTGCTGCAGGGGATCCCAAGGCTTCAGTGCACTTGGCTACAACCAAACGAAAGTGTGTGAAGCAGCTTTTATAGCAGAAATGCATTTATAGTAAAACAAGATTTTTTTTTTATAGAAAATTTTTTTACGTATTGTCACTTTTTTTTTTAGTTGTTGCTTTTGTAAGCTGGAGCGTAGGCTAATGGCATCTAAAGAAATAATAGAAATCGGGAACAAATGTTTGTAAAGAATATAGTAATAAGCCGAGATGTTACCAATAAACATCATACATACATACATACTTTTGAAAGAAAATAAATGAAGCATTAGTCAGCATGTAGATACTATGGACTATGATCAGAAAGGATTGTGCATCCAAAGAAAAGCAAGCACTTTTTTTTATAGTGCTGCGTGTTTCCTTATTCACTTGCCTATTGCCTACTTATTTTTCTGTTTCATTTGATTCTGTGGCTCCAGGTAAATAAGTACCAATAAGTAACGTTGAGAGTTGGGCTAGTTGATATTCGTTGATCATAAAGCAGGAACGGCACAAAAAACACATACGGAGCGGAAGAAACACGCAAACAGGACGAATGCTATTTGCATGTTTCTAGTGCTCTGTCACTGTTTTTAACACTGACAGAGCATTAACACTGACTTCAATTTAACACCGACTTGTGTAGAAACGGCTTGTGCCGTTTCTACATTACAAATACTAATAAATTGATATTTATTTTTTGGGAAACCAAACTTTAATATGCTTGAAAAAGAAATTAACAACATGGAAAACTGAAAACCGTGGTTAAAATATGCATGCTACCCGTTTTTCTGTTCATTTACATTCTTTCAAGCACAAGTGAACAGTCATTAGAAGAAAGAGAATGGCAGATGTTCCGATGGCATGTAGACAACGTTATCCGCAAAATCTGCTTCGAGCGTCTCCTGCCCAGCCAGTGACGAACAAACAACAGAAGGTAACAATCCGTTTATTGACACTTAGAAACATGGCAGCAACCTATACGCTGCAAATGCAGCAGTAACCGATCGTTGGGACTAGAAACGATGACCTTGCTACAGACCCTTAGGTGCCCGTCATGCCAACAAAACATTGTTCAAATGCAGAGAATGTTTTTGTCTAAAGCATTTCTCACAAAACCGTTCTCCACAGAAGCAGTGCACGACAGACTGAGAGGGATGAGGTTTTGCTCATAAATACCATAAATTTATTTGCAGATGAATGACTTCGATACAATCGTGTCCTGCTTAAGTAGACGCAAACAGAACCTGCGCCTAATGAAATGGTTTGGATGAAGAATAAACACCCAATTAATTTAATAATATGGCATCCAGATGGTCATTCAACCAACAAGATATCATTGCATCAAAAAACATGTTTTTTTTTTCAGACATAAGATGATGCAAACATTTTCATTTAAAACTGCTATGAATAAAGAACTGCAGTGTTGATAAAACATGTTTTTTACAACCTCCTACATTGGCACGCTCTAGTAGCTGGAAGAAATTATTTACACCTGCTCAGTTGTTTGCATAGGTAGCAGCACATTTTCGGAACGGGGCCAACGAACGACGAGCAAACCAAACAAACCACCGAAGCAGCGGTGCAAGCATCAAAATGCAACTTACGAACCGAGCGACAATGAACGTGAGCACTCGTCCCCAAATATATATAGTAAAGGATGAGGGCAAGAACAGGCTGACATAGACGCAGAAATGTCGAAGGTACCGCATCAAACCAGGTAGTATTGTCACCTCGTCATTCGTGACATTTAATGCCGCGGGCGCAGCTGACCAAGTAGGCAGCGCACCAGTGGCAGTATTGACACCCGTCTGGAGCACGCGCATTACTTGATAACCAACCCTGGAGGCATAGTCCGAATCATGCATGTAACTGGCTCAAATACATCTATGCACAATATATTTTCAGTTCACATAAATATGGCCCCGTGCTATTACGCTTTAGCATTTCCCCGCATTATACTTGCTCCTACAGTCTAGCAAAAAGCGTGGCTGCACACTGTGGCACAGTGCAAACGCAACATTGGCAGTTTCTTGCACTTTACTTTTTACTACACTATAGTAACAGAATGAGAAGGGCAAGGCACGAGCGCCTGGCCTCCAGGGTGCGCTTCTTGCCTTCCACCATGCTTTGGCTGCGTGCGCGTGGTCGAAGTGCACGAGAGGTCAGTAAAGAAGTTGGGAAGCTCGTACCCGGGGCGGGACAACTGAAGTACCCCCTGCGGTTCTCGTCGTCAATAACTATAGCGGTAAAAAAATACATTATTTAAACTGAAAAAAAAAAGGCTATTGCTTAATCGTGTCGCGACACAATCTGCGCATGGCGCTCCTCAAGAGAGAAGCCGCTGGATATTGCGTGCGTTCCATCTGATTGGTGCTAGTTTGGTACCATTTGTGTCTTCGACTTCGTTATGCGAGAACACTCTGCAACTCTGATGCGTCGTAGTTTACTGCGGTCGACGTACGTCCTTCGCCGAAGGAAAACTAAAATCGAGTGCACCGAAAAAGAAATAAAAAAGGCCACAGCAAAACCTAAAATGAATTCTAAACGACGCACCTTGTTATTGCACCGGTAGCCTTCCTTCTCTAAATAAAATATGAGGAATTTCACATAAGCACTTCGTAATCCGTTGAATAAAACGGGACGAATTCAGCGGTATCGTCCGGCGGCTCCAAACAGAAAGCATGTTTGCGGCAAGGACTACTCTAAACAAGGTGGGAGTGCATACTAGTGTTCCCACTGAGCAGCTGAAATACTTTTAAAGCCCTAGTAGCACTACTCTTTGTGCACTAGCACAAACAGACAGCTCAAGAAAAGCAGGCTGTGGCAACTTCAGGGCATCCTATTTGCTCCGTGCCAGTCGGATTGGGGCAATGGTTGTAGAGCAAATCCCAAAGCGAGAAGTGCAAACGTAATAAAAATTCACAGGGTCTGTTATGTTATCCCTAAGACGACTTGAAGGCCAAAGCCCAAGCGCCGATGCATTAAAGACGGACACCAGTTACGGATGTGGCGGTACCCCTCCCTCGTGGTGGAGGGGTATCGTGTCGGACTACTGCACGAAAGGTCGCTGGTTCGACGCCAGCCGAGGGACGAGAGCTAAAAGTCTTCTCGGAGGAATATTAAAATTCACAGACGTCACGGAAACATTTTTGTGCCTTTCGTGTCGCTGGTTTTCGTACCTTTCGTGTTGCTGACATGTTTTCGAGCAAGGACTTTGAAGGTCGACTGAACGATGAGACATATAAGGCTTTTGCCATAATAAGCCACATCCTGCATTTCTCGAGTTGTCGCCGACTAGCCCGAGAAGGTTATACCGTAGTCTGTTTAATGAGGTATTTCTGGGTAACCCCAAAGCAATTCGGGCAAGTCTGTACAAATGCCTCAGCATAATGTGTCCTTGGACAGATCAAACACGCAGAAAGGCTCGCAATAAATACGGAGATGTAAAAATGGCGCAAGCAATTGTTGCCAAAATAATATAATTTTTTTTCTTCGATATTTTCGGAAAAAAAATAAAGCTGTGTACACCAACATCTGGCATGATGTTCCCTGCAGGTTGCGGAATCCTATTTTCTTCAACGCGGGCACCGACAAACGCAGATTTTTTTGCCCGACATTAGAAATCGACATCGAAAAACATCGAATCTGCAGGAGAAAAGCATAGAAGAAATAGCACCAATTCGGAGAAACGTAAACCCCACAAAAACGGAACCCTAGCTACAAGCGGTCACAAAGAGCGAGGACTAAACTCTGCAGCGGTAAAATGAACTGGATTTATTTGTTAAGCCCGAATCGAACAGCGCCGTCGCTCGACAAGCACGGCTGCCGCCACCCGAGAGAAAAACCTTACTCTAGTTAAAAACAATCTAGAGATTGCACGGCGAACCACCGAGGAGCACTTTGACCGAAGCTAACAAGGCACTTGCGGTTCCGGCGGCACAAAAAAGAGAAGCACTAGTTGCTGCGCAACCACTACATTAAAAGGTCTTCCCAACATCGAAAAGACAAATGCTTAAAAGTCGACGGGCCGTGCTGTATCTAAGAACCTGCCCGAAACACCAACCCCACCCTAATTTCGAGAAGATGTCTCGAAACTAAGAACCTCGATGAAATGCCCACTACTGTTTTGAGACTCGCTTTCTGGGTTAGAACCTGTGTTATGTTCGCACGCTCTTATAAATTACCGTATCTCCCATTTCTCCACCCTTGGGCTGTGATCTAACGGCAGCCATTTCGGGCATGCAGGTTTTGCCGTTTTGCAGCTTGCTAAAAAAAGCGCCCGAAAAGAATATTTACTTTGTCTCTTCGGCAAGAGCTTTCATCTCAGTTGTGAAAAAGTTAATAAACCGAGCTAGAGACAAAAAGTGTAACTGGCTCGCAGGTCTTCTCGTTTAATAATGATTCCGAATCTTAAAAAATAAACAAGAAAAACACTCTATGCAACAATGCACTGCACTAGGAAAGCACTTTTTCTAGTTTCTGTGTTAAGAAAAAAATAAAGTTCGAGTAGAAAAGCCAGTTATTTTTAGAAGCCTACTTGATTCTTTTTATAAGCATTCTGCAATCGTTCCATGTATTTTGTAAAAAAAAAGATGCATCGATACCTACTAAAGTAATATATCCCCTGAAAAGTAACTTGCCCCCTATTATTGGCTTCATTTGCTAGTTTTTTCAGAACACTGAAAGATAGCCCACTTTTAGTAATCATAGTGTTAGGGTAAAGGGTGATCTCTGCGGAAATGGAGCGAGTTAGCTATGGCGGGAGATGAGTAAACACTGCTGACTGGGTAGGACAGTCACCTTTGCTTAGTTGTTGCTGTGATAACAAGTTTGGCAGAGTTTCAGATTTTTTGTCATCTCTTTATAATCTCTCAGTGACTGAACCCAGGGATCCTGGGTTCAATGCCTGCCCCTACCCGTTATGATCTGGATGAGCATCGCACCGGCGTGCAGTCATGTATCACTGCTGCGTGACGCACGTCGAAGATCACATGCTTCAAATTTCGTACTGCGCTGACAAAACTTCGCATCAAGGGCGGAGGAGGCACAAAGATTTAGGGCTACGCAACACAATTACCGTACCTCAGTGACTTTGAGGCCCTAACCAAGCAATACAGGCATAGTATTCATTTTCATTTTAAAAAATAAAGCCTGCATATCTGATATAGCTGCCCCAAGACTGCAACCTTAAATGAGCTGGCCCGTGAAAATTACCTCGCAATCGGGAATTGAGACTTGCTCGGCATTTTACGACAGTCGGTGCATGCGGTAATTCTTCAAAAAAAGCCACATACAGCATCATGAACCAGCCACGCATTAATGCCTACAACGGCCGCACATCCATTTCCACCGTGAAGAAAATATCTCTCACTGCTTTTAAGCGCAGAGAGACCGGCAATTGTGCGGTACTCTCTTTACGTCATTACAATGTTGTGGTTTTTCCCTCGAAGTACCACAACACCTGGTTAAACAAAAGTGTTCAATCGTCTCTGTTAGACCACAACGATTCAACATTTCAAGACGAAGCAGATGCAGAAACGTGGTTACAGTACCTTGACTAGCAATCCTATTATCTATATATTACATACAAGGTGAAGTTAGTACCTAGTTGTTAGCAATGTGCCGATTTTGCAGTCAGTTAAGGTCGAGCCCTGGATGGGGTGTCGACAAAACTGCTTCGTTCACTTTAACATCAAGCAAAGAAACTACTATAATATATTTATAGTTTTAACTTCCGGCCCTTCCAAAAAATAAACAAAAACACAGAAGTGCTTTTGAAAAAGAAAAAAAGATGTCAATCTGAAGTAGCTATACCCGTTTTCACCTCAAGAAAAAAGCAAGTTTTGTGCATTGTTTATATATGCAGCGCGAAGTAGTTCTTACGAGATTTGGTGGTCGAAGGAAAAAGTGATGCTTTTGGCGTTTGGAACATGTACGTCCTAATGAGATAACATATGTCTAATCTATCATTCACCTACATATATCTTAATTCTCTACATAAAGGGGGATATCAGTAATGCTTCGCGAGAAGCCGGACTTTTTTTTACTACGGTTCTTGAGGTGAAAACGAGTATAGACGTATCGTTGATCTCAACGGTCATTGCTGAAAACGTACGCGAATAACTAACATACAGAATTCTAGCATTCCTCGCCCACATGGGTGTTAGCACTATACAGAATGTTTTCGTAGAAAACACGCATTCCGCCATCCCACCACATCATACTACAGTCACAATAGTAGTGCACTAAAATGAAATGCATCATTTGCAAGTCGTTGAAGCGGCACCAAAATGGACCGTCAAACTGGAATTAAAAACTGCAGCACGCTAGCAATGAAAGAGGCCAGGCTGAGCCACGCCACATTTGAAGCTTTCTTGCAGCAACCAACAAGAGAGAAAAACTACCGGGGGTGTCGTGACTATGACTACGCTCCTCTGAACAGTACCAAAGGCTCGCAAATACGTCCATACTGCCTCAACGCCAATAAATATTTACATTTGGCAATTTACAGTCTCGCATTATTTCTACTATTCACACAAATCACGCAGCGTCGTCATTTAAAGCGTATTTGTACATCGTTCCAAGAGAAAGGGAAGCCTCGCGTCTCAATCACAGGATGCCAGAAACGTCTGTAGTCGCGTGCCGTCAAATAAATGCTAAAGGCACCTTCCCCAATAAAGCTCAAATTCTTCTCGGTTATACTTCGGTAGCCACAAATAATCGCCTCGTAAAAAAACTAGAATAAAAACTCCATCCAAGGTGAACACACTCCCTGCGATCGGTAATAAAAGGTATTTTTTCTCATCTTTCTAAGCGGAGAAAGTTGCGCTCGTGAATTTCAGCACGTAAAACACACCAAAAAAACAAATTGTTGACAGGTCTAGTATTGTCTAGCACAGTACTTTCTGGACTATAGTCCCGGTGTAGTCTGCAAAGGTTTTCCTTCTACTATAGGAAAAAACATTCTTCATATGCCTTGTCTGCACATAAAAATGTTTTTCGCAGCAAACTTCAACAAATGCCCGCCACATTAGCTCACAAAGAAGCTCTTATCGCGCTTGAATCCTAGTTAACATACTCTGTCATTCACAAAATCTGTCACATCTTGTCATGACAAACAACCTCGAAAAAAACAAGTTAGTATAGTTCGCTTATAGACAGTCCGCACCACATAAAAACTTAGAGGAAGCTTAAGCTTTGCCTTTAAGAGTGGAATGCGATAGCATTATCGGGCCCCGTTTGCATCGCCTTCTCATTCGCTTCTTATGCTTTTCCTGCCGGTAAGCGGGAAGTGCAGTGACACAGTGGCCAAGTCAGTAACGTGTTTGGCTCGCACCCAAAGGGTTGTGGGTTGGAATTCCGCCTAAAATTATTCAATTTTTTTTTAAGGCAAATGAATTACTTTATAAAGTGAAATTATTTGAGACATGCAGCAACCTTTAATTCGCATTACATGTCACGTTTTTCAATCACTTTCATTCCACGCGTGATGTCACGTTTCACGTGAGCGTAGTTTGAAATTCCTGCACAAGGTCGTGTGGCTGAGACGTCGTGACCTTATCGACCTATCAGGATTTTCGCGTCCGCGATTTTCTCGTCACGCCACCTATTTTTCTGCTTCACGAGCTCCTTAACGCTAAACTTCTAAATGCGCACAGTCCGCGGACTATAGTCCAAAAATACGACAGAATTGTGCCGATACTCTACGACGTCGGTTCTCAAACGGAGTTGCTAGGAACCCAGGAGCTACCCTCGACGGTTTCCCCGGGCTCCCAAATTTTTTCGGCCGTCCATGTCCTTTGGTGAAGTGTTCTCCCGGCTTAAGCGCTATTGTAGTGGATCCGAGCCATCGATCGATCAGACGCTTCCAATCACGTGCATCAATGTTTACACTCGTAGGCTTCTGCGCTACTCTACTGCATCAACGTCGAGACCGAGGGGTACCTCGGCTCTCAACCGAGAGAGGTCGGCATTCCTCAATGCGACAGAGTTGGAGAAACTCCGCTCCGCTTTATGTGATGAAAAAATACCCTCCACTGTAGTTGGCTTTGCAACGCAGTTGGCACTGAGGCCTGATGTTGTCGGTTACGACGAACACGTATAAACAAAGAATAAAGTTTTGAGTAAAGGCTGACTCGCACATTTGCGACTGCTTACGATTGAGTTAGCTAAGACCTCTCGTGATTTCCCATGACGACAGAACGTGGTATCGGCTGATTGAGCACTCTCGAGTTCCCTATATATCGTAATTTTCTTTGCGCACCATTCTTTCTTCATTGGCTCGAAAACTTTTGACAAAAATAAACGACCGTTTCTCAAAGAATGTACGTTGCATCTTGTGCATACTGCAAAACCTTCACTCTAGTGAAATGCAGTTCTGGGGGCAATCTCACGGATCGAAAATTCAAAATCTAATTTCATAGTAACTGGCTCTATGAAATTTCAGCATATACCTAAGCTGCAAATATTAAGTCTCTCGATAGTTTCATACTGAAACAATAGTTTTATTAAGGGGGATTTGCTGCAAAAAGCTGAACTGAGAAAAACGTGTTCGAAGTGCTCCAACCTCTACCTTTTCTTCAGCATCGGCAGACCGAAAATAATTTATAAAAAACTAACTGCTACTAACTATGCAGTGTAAACTAAGAAAACTTTCTGAGTATACCCTCTAGATGTTGGTGGATGTAAATGTGGCATTTTTCAAATGAACCTTCTCGGCAGAAATGTATTTTTTCTGGGTGGTGTCCCCCTTAAGAAAGTACCTAAAGGTAGAATTCATACATCACAAAGCAAACATTCCTCGAAAAAAAAGAGAAAAAGAATTTTCGAGTGCAACATTAAAGCAGCATGCATGTATCATAATCACTCCTAACTCAAGAACGGACTTATAAAATACATAATTATAACACTAAATCCTTTTTTTTTTGGGGGTGGGGAAGTTTTTTGTGACGTGCACATACCTCGTGCTACAAAACAAGCTAAGCTTCAAAGGAACGGCACTCGAGCCACCTTGGTGCTTAAAATCATGGTTGCCAGTCACCCAAAATTGCGAAAATGCCTTTCCCTCCCCCAGAAACGTTACAAACGTTTGCGACGGAGCGGAATGACGATGCCCGAACTCGTCAAACCCGCACCTTGAGCTTGGGACGTCGCACTTTTTAATCGCGACGTTCGCCAACTCTTCCCTGTCCGCACCAAGCACCAAAAGGCGGCGCCCGGATGGCAGCTTAGTAACCCCTCCCGGTCTCGACATCAACGCCGATAAACCGATACGGAAGTGTCCGGGCCTCGTAAACAAGAACGCGCACACGAGGAAATGCTTGGCAAGTAGCTACGCACCAGCAAGTGGCTTAGATCTGCTAAAGTAGCGCTCAAACTGGAAAACCACTTTACCTAGCGGCAGCGACGGTCGAAGAAATTTGGCAGCTCGTACGAGAACCCACGCTCTAGACGTGCTTACTTAGCAGCCCCTATCCAAGCACTTAAAAAAAAATGTTTCTGGGAGTTTGGTATTCGTTTATAGGGAGGGTGCCTTCGAAACGTTCGACAAAACTGAGAGGCTCTCACAGGAGCGACACCCCCAAGAGTTCAGAGCAGAGACTGTGGCGCCGGAGACTCGGCAGAGGCGGGCGGCGCTCAACCCGTGAGCGGGTGCAGGTCCACCTTCACTTTCTCCTTCCGGCTGAGCATCCCCACCGTCGGGTAGAGACCGCCGCGTGGAAGCGCCACTTCCCGCCGACCCACGTTGACGCCGTTGTGCGTGAAGAACACCTGCCGGGGAGAAGCAGTGGGCCGGTTTCAAAGGGGTGCTCCAGGGATTTTATTTTATGGTTGCTACTTCGCCTCAAAAATGGCTCAGCACACCGAAAAACACGGCTGTACCAATCCCCCAAATATTTTGCCCCCCCCCCTTCCCCCCAAAAAAAATTTTTTTTCGTGAGGTTATTGAAATTTTGAATTTCATTCTCATCGTTTTTTGCGAAACCGAGAGCTCCCTACTGGCAACACTGAAGTGTGACAGCAGAAATGGTACCAAGTGGGCAGTAAATCACATACCCAACTGATTACAAGACGTTTGATGGTGGGAAAATAATGTTTGGTAACTGATTCACTGACAAGCACGAAACAACGCTCGACATACTCTGCTTAAAACTACCTGTACGACCTGAGAGTTTGTACCATTTGTGAAATCACACCACTGGAGAGCGTGCGGATATCTAAACGTTGGTTTCAGCTTCATCTTCATTTACGGTTTTCTCAATAGCTATTTTGAATTTCGAGACAATAAATAGCATAGCGTGAAAACTAAAGTCCGGGTATTCGGAAAATGCAATTTTTCTGGGGTAGCTGAAGAAAGGCCGGAGTACCCCTTTAAAATCCGTTGAAACGTCGTTAATCCTCTGGCGGTCTGCTGGCTTTTCACAATTCGGCCTGCTGGCTTTGGTCGCTACCGTCGTCTCGGTGTACGGCGTCTGTGCCAAACTAATGGCATCCTTCTCGAGGCGGATGAAGGGAGAAGATACTAACAAGCGTAGGATATGTGAGGCCCGTGCGTTCGAGACGTCGGTACAATGCGACACACAAATGGGGTATGACGGCTGCTTAAGCGTTTATTTCGGAGCGAGTTTGGTTCTGAAACCTTCGGATGGCGGAAATTTAATCGAGGGGCTCATGCGTATGATTCAGTGTCTTCAGAGTTCACTGCTCGTAAAATTCAGAGGGGGTTTCTTGAGTTTATTTTTCCATAAAAATTCTGGGTTTATCGGAGTAATTTTTTGTTGGATTCCCAATTCATTTTCATTCAAATTATTTTACATCGTCCTTAATTTTTCAAATTTTTGTTACAAAATAAGAGGTCTGCACACAAGCATACCCTAAATTCATCAGGACTCACCTGTATCGAATGATACTTCTGTAGCTGCATTTGACATTACTGCCGTTGTCATTGACATACTAACTATCCCCACGACAAATATTGCGAGAAAGTGTAACCTTAATAACAGTCAATCTTTTGAAATAACTAAGCTCCTGGACGTAACTGCTTGGAAGCATGGAAGATTCAGCTGCCCTTCCTATCCTTCAAATTCATAGCTTTCAATGTTATAAAAACACTACCTCTCCTTCTAAGAAGCACAACTAGTATGGTCCAACATGGAAACCTAAACAATAGCTTTGTCGAGACCCAGAGGTGGTGCCATGACTTGTTGTCCCGAACCAACTTCGACAAGCTCAAAGGTAAACTACTCTTTGTCAGTAATCTGAGATTTTAAACGAAACTGACCTTGTGCTTGTATTAAACTTATTTGTACAACAAACTCTTTTTTCTTTTCATTTGGCCGTAGTAACCTCAAAGTTTAGAGCTTTTCGGATAAATCCGAATTGACGGGAATATTACGAGGAAGTGTTGACAGAATTTTTTCGGACTTATCCGAAAACACTTGTAACTCTACTAGTGGGTCGCCGCTCTATACTGGTCAGTTCCTGCGTTCACATCATCGAAACATAAAAAAATCAAGTAAGAAATATGGGGTGATCGAAGAGCAAATTTTTATCTGCCACGGATGTGCGAAAGTGACGGTGCCCAATGAGATACAGTCTCATGGCTGCCATTAGTTTGTTGAAAGTGAAACTATTGAGCCACCAGCTGTCATTGAATTTGGAAAAGGGTCTATTACACACGTTTGAAAGTTCCCACCTAAATGCGTCCACCGTATTTTCTCGCGTATAACCCGCATCAAAGTTTATATGGAATCAAAAGGTAAGAGGCGGCTTCAAGGCAATGCGCATGAAGTCTTAGGGATAGGTTCCTCGGAGTCCCTCTTCTTCAGTCTTTGAGCCCTTTCTTCTCCCCGCTTTCTTCTTTTTCGGGTAGCCATCTTTGCATTGTTTTTGCAGACTGACCTGCTGAGCTGGGCCGTCAATTCGACGAATCATGCAAGCGTTGCCGTCAAAGAATTCGGCAGCAACGCTTCGCGCGTTGCCGTCAAATCGCAATCGACGACAATGCGCGAAGCGTCGCTACCATTGAACACGAGTTGCTGTTGATGGCAATGATTTTCGTGGTTTCCAATCTTTTTGGTGAAGGATCCGATTGTCGTCGGATCCGTTGCCAAAGAATCGGAAATCGAGTGGCAGGCCAGAACTATGGCTGCTACGATGTCGACGAATCGTGCGTGTGAGGATGGGGGAAGGACGGCCTGCAGACTGCGAGGCACGACTGAAGATCGTTCTGCGGTCCGAAAACTAACGCATACCGCGAGCTTGAAAAAGCATTTACGAAGTTCACCGAGGAGAAAAAAGGTTGCGGTCACGTCGTATCGACAGAGATCCTGCGTGACCATGACCTTTCTAGACGAGATGGTGCGGAACAGTTTCAAAAAGTGCTGCATCAGCAATCACCTTGACGGCATGAATTACGACGCTGCCTGCAACAATGAAGGCACCTCAGATAGCTGCAGTGACTGCAGCAACGAGCGTATTAAAAATAAAGGTATGGTTTATAGCAAGACCTGGAGACTGCTTTGCATGGTAAGTGCAAGTACATAATATGCGAGGTATCTTTTTGCTTTTTTCTGAGGGTAGTAAGTTGATGGTCTGGGTCATATGCAGGAGCGCGGGTGATACGCGCGAAAATACGGCGTGTCTTTGGGGAGCTCCAAATGCTGTATTCACACCCCGTTTCGGGTGAAATGACACGATCGAATGTTTCTCAAGGCTCTCGATAACTTCTTTATAAAAAGGTTTGTGAACACATTAATATGTAAAAAGTTAGCTAATTAATTGGTATTTATCAGCCAGTTTGGCACATTGCAACAAATATCTCGACTCACTCAGTACAACTGTGAACAATATTGCATTAGTCTGACATGCATTGTGAGCACCAGCTTCTTCAAGTCTTGGCACAAGTTACCTGAAACACTGCAACATGTGCAGCAGAAAGACAAGGACGAGTATAGAGACACATGACAGGCGCTATCCTGCGCCTGTCCTGCGTCCCTCTTCTACTTGTCCGTGTCTTTCCTTATACATGTTACAATGTTCAACTAGCTCACCGGATAAATCTGTCAGCTTAAAGATCCCGTATGCATGCCAGTTAATATCTCAAAATTTTGGCCCTCAAAATATTGTCGAAACTTACACTCTGCGAAATATTGAGGTCGGAAAGGTAAGATTGTTTTCAGTACATTTATATTTGTTGCATATTGTTCTTTTAACAAAGGTTGTCCGCGGGCTTCTCCCAGTGATTGCCAAACTTTGTCCACAGGCTTTTCTCGCAATGTTTGCTAAAGGCTGAGGCCTTCCTTATTGTTGCCTTGCACTGCTTGCGAAAGGTTGCTGTGGGCTTCTCCCAAAGTTCACTAAAGGTTGCTGTAGGCCTTTCTCATTGTTTTCCAAATGTTTGCATGTCTTTCCCAGTGCTTGCCAAAAGTTTTCTGCAGGCCTTCCCAGTGTTAAATCTGTTATCTGCAAACCTTTCCCAGTGCTTGCCAAAAGCCTTCTGCAGGCCGTCCATATTAGCGCATTGTTGTCTACAGGCCTTTCCTATTATTTGCCAAATGTGTACAGGCCTTTCCCAGTGTTAGTCCACTGCCAGATTGCCGCGGGCGCAGCTGACCAAGTAGGCAGCGCGCCCGTGGCATAGCAGTTATCACGCTTGCCTTCCACGCAGAAGGCCAGGGTTCGATTCCTGGCCGCGCCTACACCTTTTTGCTGACGCTGTAATGTGAAGTTCTAGTAAGTTCGAGAGCCGCCTTGCTAATTCGAGGTTAGAATGTTCTACGAACCGAACCTTCCACGCCGAATGTTCCCGAAGCCCACGTGTGTACAAAAGGGCTCCGCCTGGCAAGCCGGGTCAGTTTCGCCCCAGCGTTCGACTCTGCTCTTTCGCCGACTTCGACGCCCGCGACGCTCTACTGTTATCTTTTGTTTCCTTCTTTATTTTTGGGCACAAGTTCGCCCGATTAAACGTTTAGTTTACTCAGTTATTCACCGCCTCATCACTTGTCATTCGTGACAATATGCAGGCCTTTCCGAGCATTTGTCGAAGGTTGTCTACAGGCCGTACCTATTTCACAAACATCTAAAGGCCTTTCCCAGTATTAGCGTTCTGTTATCTGCATCTGCAGACCTCCCCTGTTACTTGACAAACATCAGCAGGCCCTCCCAGTTGGTTGGAAAACGTTTATTGTAAGAAAAAGAAAAGTCTTGCGACTGAAGTCTTTAGACTTTAAAAAATGTGAGGGGGGGGAGGGGAGGGGTCGCGCAGGTACAGGAGCTTGCTACGCGGTGCCTAGATGAATCTTTTTATTCCTGTAGAGGCGATGAAGTCTAGGAGACTCTTAAGCAGCTCCTTATTGCGTTCTGTATCTTCTAACGCTTGTAATGGTTGGGTCCATTCTTCATAACTTATTACCCTTGCTGAGGTCTTATGCTTCATCCTCTTTTCTTTCCAGCACTCGCATTCCCAAAACATATGCCTTAGGCTTCCTGTAGTCTGTTCGCAGAAGGGGCAGCCGCTATCTTGGCTTATGCCTTTTCTACTAAGCGTACATGGGTCGTTCGTGGCTTCAGAGTGCAACCTCCTAATGCACACCCTTTGCCACCTACTGAGCCTCATTGTTGGTAGGGCAGGAGGGATAGGTTTAAGGGCATTAAGTCTGGCCCTTCTTCGTTCCTTATTGACGTCCCTGGCCTCGTGAGGAGCGAAGTCAAACGGGTCCCGTTGCTTGACGGGCACGATGGCTGGAAGCGTCGATTGGTGGCGATAGTATTGGAAGATTATCTCCGCCTTGGCTTCCCGCTCGGCCCTGTCTTGTCCAAGGATCCCTGAGTGACCGGGAACCCACTCCAGGTAGAAGTTGGTGTCCTTGCTTCTTGCTTCTTTGATGTTTATCATGATCTTTTGTGCTGCCTTGTCCATGGTGCATGGGTTTCGAAGTTCCTCGATGGCCTCTCTAGAGTCCGAGAAGAGGTATATAGTCTTCTTTTCTTCATGGCAGTGGCTCTGTATGGCGTCGGCCACTGCTTCTAGTTCGGCCCTTTTCACGTGGGTTCCTTCTTCCAGGAGCCTTCGCCCATAATTGTTCTTTGTCGTGTTAAACCATGCACAAGCCGCTTTTCCCTCCTTAGTAACTGTTGCATCGGTATAGATGACCTGGGTGTTTTCTTTTTTCTGGAGTTTTTTACTCTCCTCAGGTGCTTCATCCCCGCAGTTTCCCTGTCCCTGACCTGGTCTCTTTTGTCTGGTACGTCTGTTTTGATTAGCGCCGATTCCCAGGGGGAGGTTCCTCCTCTGGTTCCTCCATTTGTGGACATATGTTCCTCATTTTAATGAGTATCGCGCGCCCTGCCTTGGTGCCGTGAAGCCGAACTTTTTGGGTTGTGGCCGATTCTTCCGCCACGTCTTCAATTTCGTTTAGCTCTGCCCATTTTCTTACTTCCTCTTTCCGTGCATGCTTTGGTAAACCGATGACTACTCTTTGTGCTTTTCGCATAAGGATCTTGATTGATTCTTTCTGACTTGAACTGAGTGTGGTGTAATTGAAACCGTAAGTCGCCTTCGACACCAGGAAAGCCTTAATGAGCATTCTTAGCGTTTCTTCGTTGGCTCCCCATGACTTCGTTGCTGTTCTTCTGATAATACTTAGAGTATGGTTCCAGCTTTTTGTAAGCGCTTTAAGCCAATCGTTCGCTTTTCCGTTCTGGCATATGTGCATCCCTAAAATTTTTGTTGACTCTGTCGGTTGCAGCCTTGTCCCTGCCAAACAGAAGATATGCTTGCCTTCGTGTTTTTTTCTTCCTCCAGGTGTGGCGATCAGGATGAGAGCCGTCTTGTCTGGCGCTGCCTGAAGGCTCACTTCATGCGTGAATTCTTCGATCGCCTTCAATCCTTCTTTGATTGCGTTTGCTTGGCGGTCGTAAACTCCTCCCTTTGTCCAGAGGGTGACGTCATCTGCGTATATGGTGAAAGATAGATTCTTGATATTGTCCAGTTTCCAGGCCAATCTAGACATAACTATGTTGAAAAGGGTTGGTGATAAAATTGCCCCTTGCGGTACTCCTATGTGGTTTCTCTGTGTTGGTCCCCTTTCTTCTCCGACGCATACCGAGTACGTTCTGTCCCTCAAGAATTCTTCGATGAATTTGAGCATCCTGCCTTGGATACCGCAGGATCTGGCACCCTTTAGGACAGAGGAATGTGGAACTAAGTCGAATGCTTTTCGAATGTCTACAGCGACCAGTATTTTTGGAGTTGCAGTAGGCTTTTTACTGGTGAGATCGTGATGCAGAAGAGCTAAACTATCCTGTGTGCAAAGTGCCTTTCTGAAGCCTGTTTGCATAGGATGTAGCCTGTTTTCATGCTCTAGAGTCCAATTGATTCTGCCAAGCACCATCCTCTCCATCGTCTTGCAGATGTTTGACGTCAGCGATATGGGCCTTAGGTTTTCTATCTTGTCCTTGGGTTTATTTGGCTTGGGGATGGGCACCACGACCGAGTGTTTCCAACTTCCTGGTAGTTTTCCGTCTTCCCATATTTCGTTAAAGTATCTGAGCAGAGCTCTCTTGGCCTCTTCCGGAAGGTTTTTTAGCATCGCCGTTGTGATGCCATCGGTTCCCGGGCTGTGCCCTTTTAGCCTTCTTGATAGCGTAGTCGAGTTCTTCTCGAGTAAATGGCAAATCTTGTCCTTCCCTGCTTTCTCCAACGTCAATTGTTTCTTTTCTTTGCTGCTGCGGTTGTGGAAAAAAGGTTTCTCCTAACTTTTGAGCCAGTTCCACTTCCGTAATGTTGAGCTTCAGGGCTAGGTTGCTTGCCGTGTTTTTTCCTTTCTTTTTTCCTAGCATCGTTCGGTACGTACCCCATAGTTTCTTGACGCTTGTTTTATTGTTGAAAGTCCCACAATGTTGTTCCCAAATGTGTTTTCTGAGATTTCTTGTGTACTTTTCTAGTTCCCTTGAGGCCTGATTTAGTATTTTCCGTCTTTCTTCATTCTTTTTCCTTCTGTACCTCAGCAAGGCTTTATGTCGCCCTTCCTGCAGGTTTAGGAGATGATTGTCCGGGTTTGGGGAGCCTTCTTTGACTATAATTCTTCGTGTGGCCTCATCAGCAGCTTCTTGTATGAGATCTGTAATTGTCTTTTGTTCGATGGTATTAAGCTTAGTTGTTAGTAGACTCCTAAATTTGTCCCAGTTAATGACGCTGACTTCTCTCTTTTTCATGGTCTTGTTGTGTAGCATAATGGCGATGGGTGCGTGATCGCTACCCCATGGATCATCTAGGATTTGCCAGTCCGCTTCTGAGAGTCCTTTAATCCATGAACTGTCCGGAGATGAATCGGATTGGTACCTGTTCCCCATTCTCGTAGCTTGTCCCGGCTGATTAGCGCAGAGAAATCTGTTTTTTCGCATTTGCTGTTGTAGTTGCTCTCCTCTTTTGTTGGTTAGGTTGCCCCAGAGTTCATGTTCTGCGTTGAAATCTCCCCCTATAAATGTTTGGTCTTCCGTGCAGTTGTTGACCCACCTGAAACTCTCGTCCCCCATGTTTGGTCTTGTGTAGAAAGAGTAAATAAAGATTGTTCTCTTTCCCATTGTAAATTTAGCGCCCGTAACCTCCTGATCTTCTCCACAGCCCCATGATGTATCAATTTGACTTTGCGGGTGCTCCTCTTTAATTAAGATTGTGGCTAATCCTTCTTTTTTCTGTTTTGCTTGGTTCGTGATTGCCGTGCAAACATTGTATGTTGTGTATCCCCGGATCTTCATCTCCGGGTGTCTTGCCTCTTGTAGAAGGATGGCATCGGGGGCTCTTTCTCCCCAAGATTCAATCCTACACTTCAGTTCGTTTATCTTCCCCTTGATTCCTCTACAATTCCATTGAATAATCCAAAATGTCTTTTGTGGTGGTTCCCACCCAGACATGCTACAGCTGGCGGAATGCTCTTTCCATATTTTGTGTGGCTGTCTCCATGGCTGTTACGATGGCCGATGTGACCGCCGCCGTTATTGCTTCGACGCAATCTTCCATGGCTTCTTTGAAAATTGCCACCTTCTTCGCATCAGCCTTTATGACTGCAGCAAAAGACTTCTTGGCGTTTGTTCGTGTGTTGGCTTGACCGATAGTTTTCTCCGTTGTCTCTTGTGCCATCTCCCGCAGCTGAATCGTTGTTGATGCACTCGGCGGTGCTTGCCCCTTTACCGGTGTGTAGATCGGCACTTTTAGCGCTGTCTTGTCGACCACCTGTCCTTTTGTTCGAGGTGCGACATCGGCCTTTATCGGCGCCCTTTTGGGGCATTGGTAGCTGAAGGCCAGATGTTCCCCACCACAATTTGCACAAGTCGGGTTGGCGCTGCAGTTGTTCCCGACATCTGCGGTGTGCGTTTTGCCGCAGTTCCTGCATGCTTCGTTTTTGCTTTTGCACTCCTCAGCTTTGTGCCCGATCTTGTGACACCGGAAGCAGACAACGGGTCTGGGTGTGTAGGGTACCACTGGCCTTATGACCTGGCCAATATATACTTTTTCCGGTAGGTCCTTGCCCTCGAAGGTAAACATTGCCGTCTTGTTTCTTTTCCCAATAAAGTTGGCAGAGACGATCTTATGTGTTGCACATTTTGCATTTCGTAAGTTTTCAGGGCTGATTTCGTCGCTCCATGCATAAATCACTCCTCTGATGTGGTTGGTGGGTAGACCAGAGATAACCTTGACTCCGACATTGCTGCCATCATTCTTCGTAAAACTCCCAATTTGTTTGAGTTTCTCGAATTCGCCTTCATTCTTGGTAGTAATTACAAAAGCGTCACTTCTCTTATCATGCCTGATCCTAATTCCGTTTTCATGCGGAATGCCAACGTTGAGTAGAGTGCGTTCTATCGTCTCGGGGCCGACGTTCATCGGCTCCCGTGGCTTTTCGTTGCGGATTTTGATCTTGTAGATCCCCGCGTTGCTCTTCTTTTTCTGTGGACGACATCGATCCAGGGGTTCGGGTTCCTGTCGTCTTCCTTGCATGTTTCTTCGTTCTCTTTTGTAGTGACTGTTTCCTCGTTCTTGCCTGGCGTTTCTTCGCGTTCATCGGCTATATCCTCATCCGCCGAGGAATATTCCTCCCGCTCTGGAGTATTTGGTCTTAGCCTTTTCCCCTTGATCGCCTTCCGCGTTTTCTCCTGTCCTTCAAGCCTCTCGAGTCGCTCTCGCAGCATTGTGTTTTCTTCTTCCATTTTTGCTGCATTAACAACAATTCTAGCGGCAATTTCGTTTATAATCGCGGTCCAGTCATATAGTCCTTCCGATGTTCTGTAGCTCTCTGGGTCGAAACCCTGAGGAAGCTGTGTCGGCTTGCCTTTTTGAGTGCCGTCGTCCATTTCATTCGCCCGCGGCAGCAGAGTCCGTGATTGCTTTTCGCTGGCTTGGTTGTCGTCCTAGCCCAGCACGGGCCGTCGTCTTCCCTTCCACCCGAGATAATACCTGGTCCTTTGTTTTTCCAGTAAAATGAAGAGGGCTGAAATGTCGCTTTTGCTCACAGTCACTTCCAGGCCCTCCCAGTGTTAGCCTACCTCTATATATGCAGGCATCTCTGAACATTTGCCAAAGGTTGTCTGAAGGCCTTCCTATTATTTGGCAAAGATCTACAGGCACTTTCCCAGTACTAGCCCACTGTTATCTGCAGGCCTTTCCTAATACTTGCCAAACATCTGCAGGCCTTTCCCAGTATTAGCCCCACCGTTATCTGCAGGCCTTTCCCATTACTTGCCAAACACCTGCAGGCCTTGCCCAGTGTTTGCCCACTGTTATATGCAGGCCTTTTCGAGCATTTGGTAAAGGTCGTCACCAGGCCTTTACCAGCGTTAGCCCACTGTTAACTGCAGGCCCTTCCTGTTACTTGCCAAACATCAGCAAGGCTTTCCCAGTGCTAGCCCACTTACATGCAGGCCTTTCCGAGCTTTTGCAGAAGGTTGTCTGCAGGCCTGTCTGCAGGCCCTTTCCAGCGTTTCATTTCCTCACCTGAACCAGGATGGCGTCGGGGGGCTCCTGCCCAAAGGGGTCGTCGGCCTCCCTCCAGCAGTGGCAGCCCTGCGTCGTTGTCGCTGTCCTCGTCGGGTGCCCCCAGGGACCAGGGGCTGTTGTCCAGGAGGCGCTCCTCTGCCCCACACTCCTCCTCCTCGGCCACATACTCCCGGGGAAACAGGATGCCGCAGCCCATCACGTCCCCTGGGGATGCCGCACAACGCATCGAGACCACGTCTAAAGAACTGCTAGAGCAGTGGTTCTCAACTGCCGATGTTTTGAGGTCCCCTACATAGGTGTGCACAGCGGCGGGGCTGAGCATGCTATGACTCCAGAGGTGTGCAAATTAAGTAAGGTTCTATTCTTGCTGTGGAACACAACAGATATAAAACCTTGCTTAAAGGGGTGCCCCGGCAATTTTTTGGACTTCCCCCACTAACTATATTTTCGGCATCACAGGCCTTTACCCTTTCAGATAGGCTATTTAGTATCGAAAAATTCAAAATAGTTATTGAGCAAACAGCACGTGAAAATGATGCCAAAACCAACATTCAAATATACCCGCGCTTTTCAGTGCTGTGACGTCAGGGAAAGGCAAGCTGGCAGGTCGAGCGGGCAGTCTAATAATGGACTATGCTGAGCATTTGTTTCGTAGCTGCTGCGCAGGTGCTGGGTCGAGTTTCCAAAGCATTTCGACACTATGAAACTGCTAGTAATCAGTTGGGAACAAAGTCTACAGCCCAAAGAGTGAACCCCTGCCTTCACCTTGACGTCACCTTCTCATTGTTGCCAGTAGGGACTTTCACTTTGAAAAACATGGTGAGGACCAGAATTGTAAATTCAATAACTACACCAAAAAAACTTTATTTTGGCCCAATATTTGGGTTACTATTTTAGCAATGTTTGTTAGTGTGTTTAGCCAATTTTTAGGCACATCGGGGACTATAAGGAAAACGCCGGAGTACCCTTTAATTTTTGTCTCTCTAAAGTCATTGGGGAAGGCCATAGCACAACCGGAATGACCCCAACGACATTTATATTGTTCGTTATACCTGTGACACTCAGGTCGGTCACAGTTGTTTCTTTTTAAAATTCGGAACAATATAAATACTTGAGCAACACTAACGCTGAGATCACATCATAAATTGGAGCTGACGTAGGTGTACAATTTTTAAAGGGCAACTCCGCTCGATTTCGAAGATTTCGGGATAATGAGTTATTTCGCATTAAAAGCATTAATAGCTTTTAATAGCAAAGCACTGCGTCATTTGCTTCACGAAAAATGGGATATATATTGTTAAATCTAACTTTAAACTCGAGCAGAAATCGAAACTGAAACTTCGGCTCCGTCCGGCAACATTGGCCTTGGGCCGCCAAGAACATGGCTATCACGTGGTACGAGATGTCACGTGATCCTCAACTAACGCGGGACGAGGCGGGCGCGGGACCATTCGTGGGGCAGGCGTGTGCCAGGCGCAAGTGTCGTCTGCACTGCACTCTTCACCGCGTTTTGGTGTCTACAACATTCGACGACGTCTGCACAACTGCGGCACAAGTCTGCGCACGTAGTGCCCGTAGTGTGAACGAAACTCCGAGAGACAATAATCACAAACGGTGAGACGACGATGGCGGTTGTGACGCGGGAAATGGCGGTAACGGCGGGACGGCCGGACGGCTCCCAAGAAGCGCGCTGCGCAGGCGCGTTACGCCAATCACGTGGACACCGCTGAGTGCCGAGAGGAAACGTTGCTGACGTCACCCATTACGTTTGTCCGGAGAAGTAAAAACAAGCAAAAAAGGGCAATGGTGATGACGTTTAGCTCAATGTTGGCTACGCTCACGCCGTAGCCTTGACTGCGCTGTTGGTTGCGCCTCAATTCGCCCGCTCGAGTCAGCCGATTTCGGCAACTTGGCGCAGTTGCAAAGTTTGCCGGACCGTTCAAGAAACATTTAGACAGAACTAGGTCATAATATTTGACGTGTGGTCTTACTAGGTGTTAGTGAAGAGGACTGCATTGTTTTTTTCAAAAACGAAAGTGAAGCAGAGTTGCTCTTTAAGTCAAACTTATAAAAGTTTACTTTGCTAAAACAAAAGTTCACACCATTGAAACTTGTGCGGTAGTTAGCAGATACAAAACAAATGTTGAAATTACATATAGGATGCAATTCAAAACTAATTTTTTTCTAAAACAGCTTTAATTATGAGAACTTGCAAATATTTGGTTTTAGGACACCCTGATGCTATGCTATACAAACAACATCTTAAGAATGATGCGAGGAAGGCGTTTCAAAGTTACTGAACAGTCACATTAATGTTTAATTTTCGGGAGAATGACCCTAGTACAAGATGGTACAAAATGCTATCAGTATTACAACGACAATCTGTGCGGCAATTTCGGCAAAAAATTATTTCATGAGAGTGGGCCTACTCAAAAGAAGGACAGGAAAGAAAAATGCAATGAAAATCACCCTCTCGCATTCTTTGTAAGAAGTTGCGCTCTTCACTGATTCGACAAATTTTTCACCTTTCCCTTTCTCCGACAGATCGGTGATAGGAGCAAAGTAGGCAGCTTCTGGCCCGCATTCACCTTGCTTCCATTATTGGCTGTTTGTATGTATGCCAAAAAACATTAAAATGGAACCTGCTTCTAAATCATAATAAAATATGGTAAACTCCTATGACAATTCTAGAGGGACCACACTAAATAAATGTATGACCCTGTTAAAATTTAACAACTGAAAATAATTTCGGGACCTTATAGATAAGACAGGCAGCAACTCCCACACATCAATGTATTTCATTAGGCTTTCACACCTGTGGAGGTTCACCACAATTATTCAATTACTCTTGAATCCCGATACAATGAAATTGATGGGGCACGCAAAATGGATAGGTCTTACATTCAATCTATATTATACTTTCCAATGCTGCTGACTCTCGTAAAAAAAAAAAAAAAAAAAAAAAAGAAGGAAGAGAGGCTGCAAGATCACCTTTTTTGCACCTGGGACCAAAACAGGATCCTTCGCCGCTCCCCACGAAGATCTTGCCATCATCTGCGAAAAGCCGTACAAATCGTCGAGTTACAACTTGGAGAGCGAGAACTCCCACACTTCATAGTTAAACGTCCAATAGGGATCAATGCCTGGCGTAAAATACCCTATTCCAAGATTTAGAACGACGCATGTTTTTAAGTCTTCAGATTTTGCACCATTTCACACATAGATTGTGCTTTTGTCCCCCGTGGATTAGACAGAGGTTCAAAATCCCAAAGGTGTTTATTCGTTTATTTTGGCAGTCACGAGGCAGAGACCACGAGCAATACAGATATAGGTTACCCAATATGAAATACAAGTAGAGGGCAATTCAAGACTGATCGGACGCTTAAAATAAGCGATCATAAAATCCCGTAAGGCGACCCTCCCCGAGGTCGCCCATCCCGTTTTTCTGGCTAAATATCTGTAACATAAAATTCCGAGAAACATCGCCCACCCGCCGATTCCCGTTGGACCTAAAGCGATGTCCAGCACAGGAATCCGCATCAACGGCGCGATACAGCGGTACCGGTGTGGCCGAGAAGCAAGTTCATAGCTCGTTTATGTTTGCGAATCTGCGCGCGATATCGGCTCGCGTAACACGCTATTGTTCCCGCGGTAGCCCATGTTGCATCGTAGAAATGCGAATATGCTGCGATTCGCGATTTCCGGCATCCGTTCCCGAGTTCGTAGCATATTCCTGTGTTTTGTAAACCGCGATCTGCGAGCGCGGCATCGGTTTCTGTGGCATTCAGGAGAAAGCTTGTAGCGAATTCCCTCCCCGCGTGTTTTATCACGCCGTAACCGTCGCGAATTTGCCGTGTCCGGCGATCCTGCGGTGTTATCAGTTCCCGCGTCACCGTGGTTTGTAGTGCAGCTGCCGGGCGCCTATCATTATTTTTAATGCGAATAGCATTCTTTGGATACTTCACGCACTTTTCGTCCAATAGCCCATCTATCTATCTATCTATCTATCTATATATCTATCTGGCTAAATACTAACCTCTTACGCGCGGGTCGAAAAAGATTACGATAGTAATCAGGCCGGCGCCGGCGGGAATCGAACCGTTGACCCTTTGATCAGCAGGCAGACTGCGCTAACCACAGAGCTATGAGAGGCGCAGTCATTCAAGCCGCACCCTAAACACCTGTTTATGCTCCTTTACTCACGCGCGTAGCGTTCCATGCACGAGGCTCGATTCCGCATCTCGTGAGGCTTAAGCACTGCCCCTAGCTCACCCTCTCCCGCGTTCGGAAGAGGAGTGATGTAGCGGCCGTGCTCACCCTCGCGAGAGCGGAATGGGCCCTCGTGCATGCAGCGCGCGCGCACCGGCAGCTGTGACGGCGCTGTGAAGGCGCGTCCTATGCGTAAAGATATAAACAGCCGTTTCGAGTACCGTTGGTTGGGAACAAGCCTGAGACGCCAGAAGGTCTGGTCGGTTACCATTTTGAGTGTTTGTGCGTACATGCCGGCGTTGCTTTGCTTTCGCCTTCCTAAGTGACACAAACGCACGTGCTGGTCTGCGGAGTAAATCGTGCTGCAGGGCTGTGACAGTGTCAACAAATTCAGAATCGCCTATAAGAGTGGGCTACGTATCTAGAGTGTGCCGGCCACCTGACGAACTGCTGCATAACTGCGCGCCCCGTTTGATGCTATTCAAGCGTTAGCGTAGATAGTCATTCCCAAAGGATGGGGTCTGCTGTTTTTTATAAAGTTTTGACTGTGTCATCCCCAAAGATAAGCCCGCCCCATGTTTTTCACCATTTACAGTGAAGCCCGTTGAGAACGAACCCACGTTACAGCCCAATTATTGTTGATATCGAACTCACCAAAATTTTTAATAAAAAATGCATATAAAAAGTACTTTTTATAACAAACAAAATATTGGCTATATCGAACTTTCCCCTCCCCGGGAAGGGCTTCCAAAAATAAGCATATAATCGTTTCTAGCCTGCCCCCTCCCCCCAAAAAGAAGGAAGAAAGAAAGAAAATTTCAAAAGCACAAGTTGCGAACGAAATTGAGCGAAGAGAAGCGATTCAGATAGGGGGGAGAGAAGCTAAAAAGCGATTTTAGAAGGGGAAATAAGCTAACAAAACAAACTCTGCACGCATGCAAAAAAAGCTTCCCGGCATGTTGTTACACGGCGGAAGCGAAGAGATGAGAAAGAAAGAGAAACTCTCACCTTACAACGAACGCATCGTGAAAGTTCAATTTAAATGGTTTTTGCTATATCGAACCGATCATAGCGTTTCCTGCTGTTCGTTATAAACGGGTTTCACTGTATCTCTTCATTCTAGGTGGCGTCCTTACGGGATTTTACGGTAATGATATGAGTGCAATCTTACAAGTATATGTATATCGCATAAACTATTTGGTAACAATGTTCAAGGTGCCAAACTTTTTCATATTTTGATAAAAATTAGAAAGTAACCAGTCGAACCTAGGGTTTGACAAAGTTTGAGACATCCCCACTTGTGACTGCGTTCCATCCTTCCCATTATGTGGACAATTTAAACTTTCGATAAATAAATTAGAACCGACTGGTCTCTTAATGCTCTAATTAATTGTACACAGAAACTCCAAAGCCCAACAGAGATGGACACAAACAAGCACTCGTCAGTGTGTCCTTCTTTCTGTCTGTCTTTGTTTGCACTTAGAAGGCCCTGCAATCATATTTAAGCGTCTAACTTTTTGCGGTTTCCACGTCTCTTGGGGTTCGGTGTGGCAGTGGGCACGGAGAAAGTAACTAAAAAAATTCAGCAGAACCCATCCTTTGGGAATGATTATCTACGTTAATGCGAATAGCATCCAAACGGTGCGGAGTTATGCGCTGTTCGTCAGGTGGCCGGCACACTCTAGATACGCCAGCCCACTCTTGAGGCGATTCTAAATTTGTTGACACTTTCACAGCCCTGCGCACGATCTCCGCAGCCCAGCACGTGCGTTTGTGTCACTTAGGAAGGCGAGCAAAGCACGCGCCATACGCACAAACACTCAAAATGGTACCGACCAGACTTTCTGGCGTCTCAGCTAGTCTCAACCAACGGTACTCTAAACGGTTGTTTATATCTTTACCATAGGACGCGCTTTACAGCGCTGTCACAGCTACCGGTGCGCGCGCGTTCCATGCACGAGGGCTCATTCCGCTCTCGTGAGGCTGAGCACGGCCGCTACATCACCCTCTCCCGAGCGCGGGAGAGGGTGAGCTAGCGGCCGTGCTCAGCCTCACGAGAGCGGAATGAGCCCTCGTGCATGGAACGCGCGCGCACCGGTAGCTGTGACAGCGCTGTAGCGGCTAAAGATATAAACAACCGTTTAGAGTGCGTTGAATGACTGCCTTCATAGCTCTGTGGTTAGCGCGTCTGCCTGCTGATCAAAGGGTCAACGGTTCGAATCCCAGCCGGCGCCGGTCTTTTTTATTTATTTATCGACCCGCGGCGTAAGAGGTTAGATAGCCAGATAGATAGATAGATACATAGGCGAAAAGTGCGTGAAGTATCCAAAGAATGCAATACAGCATTAATATCAGTACGTCATATTTTAACCGGATGACGCGAAAACCTCCTCCACCTACGGGGGGCGACCCGTGGTGCCGGAAAGCGCGCGATATGCGGCGTCTTTGGTACTGGGCTTACTACTGGTCAGGGCAGATAAAAGTTTCTGCGCAGTCGAAATACAAAACGCACGTGGCGAACCGTTTCAATTATTTACTGATTAGTAGTTTTTGTTCAGTATTTTAGATCAGAAAAGAAACAAATGCAGTTTATAAAGATGCGGAAAACAAGAAATGACCCATCGACATACCCGCCACCTAGCAGTGGAAAAAAGCGGCGCATACTAGAAAGAGGAAGTGGGGTGAGGCGCCCGGCGGGTGAGCGAGCCCAGAAAGGTCCCTGTATGCACGCGGCGGCGCTGCTGGTGCGTATACCGGCTCGAGGATCCGACCGGTTCCGAGCGTTCCGAAAGCCTTTGGCGCGGGTTTGACTGGCAATTTAGCCGTTTGGCGGTACGGCAGCTCAAAGTGACTCCCGTTCTGAACTAATCTTTACCCCGTGTTTGCTGTCGTTTGTGGCCAATGACGTGTCATGCCGAATTAGTGTTTAATCACGCAGCAAATGCAATGCGAGCCGCCCTGGCCGCCCACTTCATACAGCCTATCCAGAACATGCTTTAGTGGCGCCCTCTTGAGCCGTCGACACTGATTGCGGCAGCAGCATGAGCGCTCGCGGAGCTCAGTACCCTCCTCTAGTTTACGGCCACTCAAGCCAAGACCATTGACGTCATAAAGGAGGTAATTTTTTGCTTGTTTTTGTAATTTTAATTTGCCTATACCTTTTAAAATAGAGCGAAATTCAGAAAAGATAAGTTTCATTAAGTTACTGCGTTCAGTGCACTCAGGTTTGGTACAAATTAAAACACCAGTCAAAACGTTGTTGCGGGCCCTTTTAACAAGCTTTCCTGATCATGCACCGACTAGCCGACAAAGATTGTCTTTTGAATGAATTATGGCGGGCCTTTTACATCATCCACAAGCGTAGCGAGGATGACAACATTGACGCCTTGGCTGCGACAAATCTGCCTTTCAGGGAACGCCAGTTATACAGAAAGCGAGAGCACAGACCCGCGTGGTAGGCGATGGAGCCCCGTTCCACCCCGGATGCCTGTGCCTTGGGTGAGTCCTGTAATGAAAATAAACAAATAAATTAACAAACAAACAACAACTGACTTGGATTACACCCCTCTGAACTTGGAGCAACTGGCAACTGCATACAGCGGTACCACCCTCAAACCTTCCCGTGGACGGTATGCTAGTGAGATGCGGTGATTCCTGCTGGCGGGAATGAGGACCTTTACCTACCACGCGATCGGCGGGAGGAGAAAGTACCTTGCGTTCCAGCCGATTCCACTCGACAGACGTAAGCCTTGCACGGCCAGTTGTTTTCTTCATTTCTCGCTTAACGCGATCTTCCCCTGAAAGAAATTACTTTACATTCCGTTTACATAATGCGGTTAATTTCACTTACATTTCGCAGCCCTGTTCATCCTCTTTCTGCACGCCAATGCGGACTTAAATAATCGACGCGAGGACGGACTTACGGAAGCCATTTGCCTGTCTCCGGCGTCGACCATTCCGTGCTGCATGGTCGAGGCTGGCGCAGTTTCCACAGAGGTGCATTGCATGTATTCGGGATCCATTTAAAAAAAATTATCCTCCACGACTGTCTGCTTTGAAAGTCGCAAAGCTTTATCTTTGGCTCCACGGGTGGCGTACATATGACGGAAACAGGGAGCGGAAAACTGCACAGTCGAGGGCAACGACCCGGCCAAGGCAAAGAGGTCAATGCCACGTTCGATTGACAGCCTTGAAAGCTCTCGCTCTTCCCTCGACCGAGACTGGATTCGAGGCTGACCTTGCTGGGCAAGTCCGATGGCGATGCAGCACTTCTCCCCGGGGTCGAGGATCTCCAGCTCGTAGTAGTGACTGGTGGTGTTGAGGGCACCGGGTCTGGGCCAGTCCCACGTCCACCATGCTGGCCCCCCGGCCAGAGTACTCCAACACCTGTAGTAAGGTGACGCTCAGAGGATTGCGAGGAAACCAAATGCAATTTATTGCGGCCTCATTATGGTTTTCAGAGTACTCCCCATTTGATTGGGTTTGAGCTACTAAACCTGCCCATGCTTCGCTGAATGAATAAAAAAAAGAAAAGAGAACACAAAATAGACTGCACGTCTGACTTTTTGGTCCCTGAAAGACTGAGCTGCGTAATGGCACCCAATCTTTTAACGATTTTAGACCGGAGTGTCGTGTGTCTTTTTGGAGCTTTTAGACTCGTTTTAGAGGCTAAAACACGTACAACACAATCTGCATCTCTCAACTTTATGCAAAGAATTGAGATAAGTTGCAAATAAGAACCTCTCGTGAAGTTGCACGATGCGCTCGTAGCGAGCGTGGCGTAACGTGAAATCATGCGATACAATCACGTTACACGGTCGCATAACTCTGGTAAATCACGTCACACCTGTAGGTCACACGATTGCATCACTGTAGCTTATTAGATAAGATCACCCACAGTGATCATTTGATCCCGAGTGTTTTGCTGCAGCACGAATACATTGCAACTGTAATGACACTTGTCCAAGGCATTCCGCTGGTGCAGGCGAGCCTCGGACTATGGAGAGAGGTCTGGGGTTTCAATTCTTGGCAAGGGACAGTGTCCTTTTATAAAGACATCCGGAGCAGTTAACCGGCGAATGGACCTATTCCTCCCAGCGAGTATGTGGGATTTTGAGGTCATGTGACCGGTTTTGTGCGGAAAAAAGTACCTACCTAGCGCCACTAGCAACTGTCTTTGCAAATAGTGTCAGCAAGGACACTAGCCACGTCCCTCTGAAACTAGGCATAGGCTATGACTCCCGTTAGTTGTCATTTGTGAATGGATGCAACTACAATCTTCCAAACAAATCGTACACCACAGCCGCTGCGCTGACTGCTCTGTTTTTCCATTGTTTCATCGTCCTGCTCTGAGATCCTAAGGATCGACACGACGAATCTCATGTAAATGAATTCAACAGTGTGTTCTAAACAGCCTAGAAATCAGCAGTCAGCCAGTGTGTCTGTCAGTAGATGGGTACGTCGTCTGCGTCGGAATTGCTCCATGGACTAACTAGGGAAGACAGTGGCCGTGACGAGTTATGGGACGTCGGCGCGACATCTTCAGAATAGCTGCGACCTCGATCAATGCGCAATAATTTTGGTAGCGGACTAGTTCCGCATTGCGAGGGACAGCGGCTGGCAGTAATGAGGGTGTGGGAGGAGCTTCCGGTGCATTCTATACCCTTCGATGGTCGTTGCCATACAGGTTTGGCGGCGATTACACATTTCAAAGTTCCCGCCTAAATGCCCAACCGCATGCACCACGGGAGGTGCTGTTGTCTGTTTTGTCTTTGGAAAAATCTAAACCTTTTATTTGAACCCTGTTTCACCTTGCCGGTGTTACTTATAGTTCCGAAATCGGACGTTCCAGACATAAAATACGCGCGAGATGGTCGCACGCATGTCAACTGCTCTGGTGGTAGCGACAAATGGGACGCTTCCCAGAACTCAGTTCAGAAGATGAAAGCTCATTGTCCAATGAAGAGGCTCTGTTGAGTGCCTCCCAGCCGAGGCCGCCGGTATGTTGCAGAAGCAGATGCGCCGAAATAAAACCGAATAGAAGAAAGGTGACCACTTTTTGCCCTCAATATTCTGATTCGATGCTTCTCAATCCAGACAGCTCGCAAGCACCGTACGTGCTCCCATTATGTAATTAAGCAGAGCCCCGTGCATTGACTCTTCATTTGCACTGTGTATTCCATACAATATAGTCCGCACCCGGCGACTAGTGTGCAAGTAAAATTCTTATACACGTCGCACCTTGAGAAATGCTCGCTTCATTATCGCGCAAAGAAGCTCGTTTCATACAAAAATCATCAACATAATCTGTCATTCACAAAATTCACGACAATTTGTCATAATGATTATCTTAAAAAAAAACAAAAAAAACAGATCCTCACGATTCGCAATTGTAAATACCGTAAAATCGAGAGATGCCCCACCCCGAAAGGTAGGCCACCCCGTTTGTTGGCTTGATTTGCTATTTTCTTTTAAACACCGAAAGATAACCCACTCCTAGTAATCGAAGTGTTGGGATCAATGATGACCTCGACGTAAATGCGTCTAGTTAGCTATTGCGGGATATAAGCAAACATTGCTGACTGGGAAGAACAGTCATCTTTGCATCATTGCCCCTTGCTATGATAACAAGTTTGGCAGGGAAGCATTCATCTAAAAGTATCATTTTTTCAACTTTTCTTCATTGTACATCGAAAGCTAGCCCACACCTTATTTTCATCAAAACTTTTCTCAATCTTAGGTGGGCTATCTTTCAAGATATTACGGTAGTCCGCACAGGGTAAATTTTAAACTTCTAAATACGTATAGTCTGCAGACTCATAGTCCTGAAAATATGGTACTACCCTTCAAAAAAACTGTAGAACCCATTCACTTCACGTGAAGATGGAGGACAAGCGAAGCTGTTAACTTTACGACAACTATACAACATCTATAAGATTTAGATATGATTGCAATGAAGACACATACACGACTTCATTGTTTAATTGTCTTTATTTAATTCTTAGTCACTGAAGTGATCATCGCCTTATGGTCACTTATGGGCAGGTTCAAAACACAATTTTTTAAAGCACACCTCGAAGACAGTTTTTTCTGACTGAGCCCAAGTTTCTTTATCAGCATCACGAAAGTGAAAGAAAAGAAGGTTCGATCGGCGCCTTCTGCCTTGAGCCTCCTCACAGCGCACTCTTAACTAAGATAAGTCGGTGACCGTAGATGACAACAAGGGATCAGGACCTCACCATTTGATAATGCAAAGGAAGGCTGACTCACACGGGCTGCCCCCTTCTTTATTTATACTTGCCACGACCAATTGGAACGTAGGAGCGCCGTTTAAACGGGAGTTTTTCGTTAACATCCATGGAGATATTTTTTCCCAGATTCTAGCAGACAACAGCTTCGCTGTAAAAAAGAAACCTGACCGCGAAAAAGTTAACTTGTGTCCGACTAAGATTCGGCGCGATCGCTTTTCGTTCGTTTTATTTCGGGGTAAGAAATGCTCCCGCCAAGCCGCAGCAAATGCTACCACCTATCGGATTCCGGTGTATCGGGTTACCTCTCTGGACAGGCTCACCGTACTAGTGCCACGCAAGCGGGGGCATCTTGTTATGTTTGCACATGGTACTATTGCCTGCCATTGCACATTTGCGTGGCAAGGACGCCGAACTTGAGGCCCAACGTCAGAATCGACGAACGAGAAGAGCAAAGACGAGGCGACGTCGGATTTAACGAATAGAATTGGAGCAAATCGATGTCAGTATGGAGTGTTGTCTTCTATGTGTTTTGTTCTCAAAAGAGAGAGCTGCGCGAATGCTGGGCTATTTAAGAATTGCGTTGCACCAGCGGTGGCGTTCTTGTCTGGAGCTAGGCGGACAGGCCTCACCTCGAGCGGGCGCAGAGAGGGTCCACGGGGCGTCAAGAAAGTTCCCTTCTCGACTCGTAAAACTTGCTGTATATTTCAGTTTCCTGTACATAAAGGTATTTACTCCCCATCTTTAACAAACTTCACCTCAACTACATCATCGAAGTCATCGGGAGCCTGCGGCGCCTCGCAAAGAAAAAGACCACCGTCGTCAGCATTTAGTCCGACTATAGATCGCAGAACCAACCCATAAGCGCACACTGCACTCATAAATCTACAGGGATCGATCGAAGAAAATGAGACCTGGTTTTTCGGCCCGCATACAGAAACTTCCTATGCAGTATAGTACGCCGTAACTTCGTGGAAATGTGATGCTGGTGGTGGTGATAAAAAACGAAAGTTTAAGCACATGACATTACCCGGATCAAAAGGCACAAAAGAAAAACAAAATTTCTTTACGAGCCGACGTCCCCCTAAGCTTAATATTCATCGAGCCGAAATTTGAGATTGCGTCCGCCCAGAGCATTTATCGCGGCGAAAAAAACTTGTCGGGAAGAAAGAAAACAATATTGTTTTACTCACTGACAAAATTTTCACCGAAATATTCTAAGTTTCAGTTTGACGAATAGTAGGCTCGGGTGGACGTCGGCTCAATGAGAAGCTTTTTATTTTTAAATGTGATAGCATTAGTGCCCACATGAGAGGAAAATCTGATGGCATCCATCTGTGGACAAAATAGTGAAAAGGGAAGCGTGCTGCATAGAGGAGGAGAGTAGTGAAGGACAGAGGCGAGAGGGAGGTGGGACATAGGGAAGAAGCAAATGCATGTGCGGGTGAGGGGCAAGTCTGAACCTGCAGGTGTGCGCGGCGCGTATGCCTCGGTTTGTGCTACAAAAATTAAAGGAAGATCCATTGGTCGATTCTTAGGGAATGCATCAGCATGACCCATGGGAAAGGCCACATACGTCCCCCTTTGGGAAACGCCAACGCTGACCCCGTGACGAAGCCAAAAAGAGGCAACAAAAAATAGAGGAAGCAGAAGAGAAAGCCAGAAGAGAAAAGTGAAGGATGCTCAGGAGTGTAGGCGTTTCTCCAAGGGTCATGCTAACGGCATTCCCTAAGACTCCACCAATGAACCTTCCTTTAATTTTTTTTTTTTGTATCTTTTCGATTTAGGTAATGTCACGCGCTCGCACTTTTGCATTCCACCACCACCGCTGGCGTCGCATTCTCACGGAGTTTTGGCTTCCTGCGACGCACCGTTCCACTTGTGCGGGCCGAAAGACCGGGTTTCACTTTCTCGATCGATCCCCGCAGGTACGACCCCTCCCCGTACTCACGGGTCCGTTGAGCCGGACGTCGTGCAGCCTGAGCCAGTCCTCCTCGTGGGAGTCGACGCACATGAGGGCGTCCTCCAGGCCGGAGCCCAGGCCGCAAGAGGAGGGGCCCTGGCCCAGCAGGCGTACCCGCTGGGCCCCCTGCAGCAGCACGGCTGGCTGGAGGCCCCCGAGAGGAGGGACGTCGACCGGGCCACCTGGGCAGGCAAAGGTGGCTGTGCAGACTTCTTTCGCATCTTTATTCGTGACATAATT
>JAZHYW010037839.1:0-15785 GCA_037355805.1 Ixodes ricinus | reverse complement strand
CCACCTACGGATCCCCCCTGTGGAACATGACCACCGCTCCGAGATCGGCGGATGCCTTCCCGTCATTCAACTGCCCGGGAATCCCCTATCCGAGGCCGCCGCGGTCGTTTCGAAGACGTTTTCGCAATCGCGGCGCTAACACGTGTTCGACGCACGAGCGGCAGGAATGGCCTCAGGTGCTTCTAGCAAAGATTGCCGGAATGCCCGTAGCGCGGCAAAACCTTCTCTTCTCCTTCCTGGAAAACGAGCCGGCTGTCGAGCCAAGGGGTAAGCAAGCGGCCATTACGAATTCTTCTGAGGTGAGATGGGCGAGATCAGGCGAGATGCCACGCGAGAAAGGAAGTCACGTGGTGGTCACGTGTGTGCGCCGAGGGCTGGCCCGGCTGGCTTCCGGTTGAATCCGCCGAAATCGTCGGAGCGACTTTTCTCGGATCCAGATCGACATCTGGAGCGGGAGCTAATCCAAAACGACCATGGGAACACGTCCGTCTTGATCCCGATTGCCCAGTGAAATAGGCTCGGCTCCAAAAAAGTCGATCCCGGCGCGCTCCAAAACGACCGGTGCAATTCGCCATTAGAGTTTTTGGTCACGCACACGAAAAATCCACGGAACCGTAGCCATAAACTAGCTTCGCTGTAAAACGAAAGTGAGCGCCAGTCTACACAAAAACGCTTTGAAGTACAGTGGAGGAGAGCGTCACAGTAGAAATGGGAATTTCATGATACATATTGGGAAAAGAAATGGAACAGTCGATAGCCTCCTCCATACTGACAAAGCCTGGCAGAAAGTCACGTGACGCGGCAGCCAGAAGTGAAAAGGTAGAGCGGCAAGCAACGGATAAGGGGAGAGTCATGTAACGGGCGCCCCACTGCGGCGAGACGTTGAGATACACTACACTTTTTTCCCGTGTTGTTGAGGGTAAATGGAACGCTACCCCTTCCCTGTTCCCCCGTTTCGGTTTCGTCTGCTTCGTATGCGCTCAAAATTGCTAGAGGGATGAGTTGAGCTAGTTGGTTATTATACATTACTGGAGGAACCACCTAAACAATGAGCCTCAATAACCCGGCAACCTCAAGAAAAGCTCTTTCTGCGGGGCGCCCTCACGGCTCAGTATAACACCACAATTCAGGATTAAAAAAAATAAAGGGGTACGCATAAGAACTAGCAGAATTAGAGGAGGACGATTTATTAAAATAGTTGGTGGTCCAGCGGTAGGTTGTCTTTTATGTTTCTCCTTCCCTCATTGTTCAGCTGGTTCCACCCGTAACGCTCAAAATTGTGCGGCAAAACTGCCGGGGCTGATTGATTCACTTCACAAGACACAGACACAGCGACCTCTGAGCAGCCAATAGCATCCGATGCGGAAAGTGGTGAAAGAACCTCTTCTCATGCCTCTACGATTCGTAAATGGTGTAAATTCGAGGTACTCTGTCACCGAGCACATATTTCTCCTACGCACACGCTGCCCGTCTCAGGACTGGAGGCGTCCAACCCGACTACGATCCGCGGAACCACCTTCGTTTCTTGTCACAGTTGGCCGAAAATGCACCCTGCAGCGCTGTCGTTCACTAGGTTGGCACCTAGGATACTTAAGATAAAGGCCTCTGAAGCAACGCCGTAAATAGACGTCAAAACAGAACAGTCGGTTCTTCTTAATGGGTTCTTCCGCTGCGCAGCTGCAAAATGAGACGACGAAGCTGAGCACGCTGACGGCGTAGCCTCCGCCACAGTCCTCGGCGGACGCAATCGCCGTAGCCTCGACATGAGCAGCCAGTCGCATATCGGTTTCTCACAAGCCAGAGCGAATAGTGTGTTTCATGTCCTCGCCGCTCAAACGCTGTGCGCTCACTACCGCATTCCCCGAGAAATGATCTGTGCTACCAGATCCTCGCGTTCTAAATCTGCGACCGGGCGCTCTATGGCTACGTCATGGCATTGAACTGGCAGCGCCTCTTGTGGTGAGCTTCAGCTGCGGGAGAAACAAACCGAATTTAATCGCTTGTTTTTGATCACAGAAATCGAGGGTGACGATTCGAAGTCCGCTCCTCGTGCGACCAAAGCAATGGTCAGAGCGAAGCGCTCGTGCCCAGACCGTGCTAGGCGAGCTTCCATTTCCGGGCTGTGAGGTCAACATGCTCGATAAAGCTCCCCCTATTAAGGTGTATCCACACGACGGACCAAATTGCTGTTTTGGTCCGCGGGCCGCGCATCACGTGATCTTACGTCACCAGTCTTCGAGGTCCGCCGGCGGTCCGCGGCCCGCGCTTCTGAAAAATGCCAAGCGACTTTTCTGGCCCGGGTCATGGCGGCGGACCGCGGCGTTTTTAGCATAATTGAAGCTCTAAGTCTGGCAACAAACTGACTTTTGTTGTTTGGATTGGAACCCAAATTCAAAGTTGTTTTCTTTTGGCGCCAACTGTTGAAGACGAAGAAGACGAACCTTTTGTTGTGGAACGAAAAGAGTTGACTATGCAGACCAAGATCTTTGCTGCACATCCAGGGCTTCATCCAGCATGCCCTTTTCGGTTCACTTAAGTCCTCCTCGTCCTCAATAGTCAACGCCAGGGCCACCGCGGCCAAACGTCTCTTTCGTTTAAGCTCCATAGTGGCTCCTTACAAATAGCATCAAAGCAGCTCGCTGCATGCGTTTGGCGGAGCTGTGAGGTCGAGGGTTAGACCGGCCCGTTCGCTCTGTCGTCTGCTCTTTTGGTCCGCCTAGGGTGCCTTCATGTGCGCTTTGCTTAGGGTGGAGTCATCCGGCCATTTTGTCCCACACTTTTATTTTCCTTTTTGTTCAGAAGCGCGTGAAAGATCGTGTCCCTGCACGCGTCTGTGGCGCTGACTGTGCTATACATAGGTTGCACTGACGTAATTTGGTCCTCCTTTCTGGTGGCCGAACTTCCTCGAGCGTAGCCTTTACTGTGCATATTCTACGAGCAGTACACGAGCGTCGCGAGCGAGCGGAAACGAGTGAGCACAGCTTCATTATACTTCGCTTCACTTTATCTGCGAGCGAAGCCAAAGCTAGAAGCGCGAGACCAGCGCTTTTTGCGTTTCTGCCCAGCTCGCGCGCTCGAGCAAAGCCTGAAGGCACGGAGCTTTCGTGCTCGCGCTTCCAGCTTTGCCTTCGCTCGCACATAAGGTGAAACGAAGTATAACAGCAGGTTTTGGCCACCAGAAAGGAGGAAGGATATGACGTCACGTGCAACCCATGCTGTCGGCATCGGGTACTACAAAGGGTGGCATCACCCTAAACAGAAGGACATTGAGGCACCCTAGGTCCGCCGTGTGGATGCTCATTGCAGCCGGGCGGCCCGCGGGCCGCGCATCACATGATCAATCGGTCCCCGGCCCGGTCCGTCGTGTGGATACACCTTTAGCGGCGAGAAGTTTCGGTGGCGCCCTCGTTCGGTTACCTTTTGTGACGTGATTACCTTGTGAACAACAAGCTCGATTGTGTTTGTAATGGGCATGGTGGAAGCATGAAATCATAGCACTCTCAAAGCAACACTGCCAACACCGTCAAAATTGAAGTTCTTACATTCCTCTTATTGCCGTCGATGAGACATCTTTTGCTGACGTCATAGTCAGCATTCGGCCAATTGTAGTGGGCCGACCACAGCGACGCTTTCGATCGCTCACGTCGCTAATTCCTGGGAAAGTAGCGCCATTGCCTTCCCTACCTGCTAGCCGGACACAAACGGATACTAACATACAGACGACCCAAACCTCGCAAGGCGATTGGCTAATCGGTCTACGTTGCCATGGAAATCGCCATCTTGGTCCATTTAAATCTTCAAAGCTTCCAGAGGGTCGTTCTAAACCAGTCGCGCCAAGATCACCATGGAGCATCATCGTACTGGAAGCGTTCCTCACCAATATAAGAGTCTTTGGCACTCTGTATGCAATCAACTTATTAATCATGCCCATCTCCATGGATCTCTTACAATTATATTGTTCTTCTTGCGTATTTCAATACAGTAAACTTATTTTTCAGTGCCTCCAAGCACCGACACAGCATCTGGTGGTGGTACGAAGGTGTACGCTTGTTTCGCCGGTGTGTGGTTAGCAAAATCTCGGTATACAAAAAACGACTCCATAAAGCTACCCGTCACCAGCGAATCTAGATCGGCTCACCAAGAACGGAGGGGTCAAGGAGAAATTGCTCATTTCACGGACCAAGAAGCTCGATCTCCTGCCCAATATAGACCGGCTTACATAGTCTGGCGTAAATCATGAACTTTGTAGTGATCTCGTCTACCTCGGAATGTGGTACTCTTAAACAAAGTTTAAGTGATACTACAGAAAACCGCAGACGCCGTAAAACGAATGCACAGCTTGTCGTACAGGCTCTGTATTTTATCAAATGTAATAGAAAAAAGAGTGGTTACTACGTTCTTCGAGAAATTAGACGAAAACCTTTAGCATATGAGGCTGACAAACAAAATCAATATTTATATAATTATAATATAGGCAGGAAGCTCTTCATTTGTAGAAGCAGTCTTTTACAAAACTACGGGAAGTAGGTCAGCTAATTCATAATTTAGGTAGCCGGCGGGTGCTTATCAGACCTGCTGGAATAGCTTCATCAGTGTTGGGTACATAGGTAAACAGCTCGGCTTGTAAGTTTCGAAGTCAAGGTCGGCTACTAGGGTGCATCGAGTCTTTCCTTGTTCAAAGGCCTCGTGCAGGAGATCGTTTAGCCTGGCGACTGGCAAATACGCGTATATTACAGAGGACGGAGATGCCGCACTCGAAAAATTGTAGTAACGGCAACTGCCCGATTGAAGTTCTGGTGGTAGATGTCCTGTGCATTCTGCGAACAACGGCGCCCTGCCCGGTATGTGGGGAAAGCGGGTCGATGTGGAGTAACGATAGTTTGTGCCGCTAGGGGTGCTTGTCCCCTCCAAGAGGAAGGCGGCCATCGAAATACCGACGCAGTACTTTTTCCGACTTCGAAAAAGGTAAGGAACACTTCTGAGAGTAGTAGATTGCGCTCGCCGCGATGATGTTGCAAAATTCAGAAAGGTCGCGAATAGGGTCTGGCCGAAACTCGTGGGTCATGAGGAAGAAAAAGTCCACCACGTTCTGCGTCAACCAGTTCGCGGCTGTGGTGTCTCCGTCGGGAAGAAAGAGAGTCATCAGCGCTTGCCGATTGTTTAGCGTCAAAAGCTTCTTCACTCTACCGAAAAGAGCTGACAATATTTGGCTAACCCCAGAAGCCCGGCAGGCGCCCGTGGGCACAACCCAGTGGATGGCGAACCCATCCAGGCGAAGGTCGGCCATCATTGTCACGATGTCGGCGACTAGGGTGTCCATGGCTACGGAGTCCTCGCCCAGCCTCGAGAAGTGCGGACTGTCCTCGAGGTACCCGCCAAGCGCCATCAGAACCTTGGTCTTGCGTCGACTGAGGCGGTCGCTGGTGTTCTTCAGCTCCCAGATACCGTACTGCATGTCAAACGCTGGAACTCTACTCTGCACTCGACCATTATCGATACTCATGGACCAATAGATGACATATGGACAGAGTTCGAAGGGTAGATGCTCTGGGAGGTAGTGGAAGTTGTCGTTTTTGCGGAATCTCGAGTTATTAAACAGACAGAAAAACTGAAAGTCTTTCGTGTGCGGTGGCACCGAGAAATATGTGGTAGCACGGGACAGACTGTTGATGTCGTCTTTCAGACTCACCGCACCGGAACAGTTGTCGACGGCTGCCGAGAATTTTATGGTCGTCCTTCGACTGGTGTAGGAACGCGTCAAGATCGCAGTGGTGCCGCCGCTGCTGGGTGAAACATTGCCCGAGTGTGAGAGGTGTCCAAGGAGGATCAGGACGCCGGGAATCAACATGGTTCCTACAAACGCTATGCAGAGGAACCACATCTGAAGGAACCTGGTGTCCCGGTCGACCTCTTCTCCGCTCAGCTCCTCACCACTGGAGAAGACGATTGGTCCGAAATCGACTGGACTCGGAGCTCGGCCGGGATCGGGACCTGCTCGACTCCTCCTTTCCGCTGGAACGCGTCTTGCCGAACTAAGAGGAGAAGTCTCCGTTTTCGTGGTGCTCCGTGTTCGGGATAGATCTCCTTCTTCCGATGTCTCATGGCGGCTCGGCGAGGTGGGCACGGCTCCGGCTTTGACGGAACGGGTCCCGTCACTGGGTGAGGTCCCGGGGGTGGTACTCCCGGAGAACACTGGACTACCGCTGGAGGTACTCCCGGAGAATACTGGACTACCCTCGTACTTGTCGGCGTCCACCGAAGGAGGGCTGACGCTCTTCATGTTCGAGTCTACCGGGCCGATGCTGTGAGGTGTGCACACGGATGTTCGCCGAGAGCAACGTGCGAGTTGGAACAGCCCGTGCGGCGCGTGCCAAAGCACGAACAGGGCGCGAGGCGTTTTCGTCTTTTACAGCAATATAGCTGCAATGGGCTCTTCCCACCACTGGAAACGACGTACGTTGTTGTCGTAGTTGTAGTAGTTGATGTTGTAGTTGTATTAGTGGTAGTCGTTGTTGATGTTGTTGATGTAGATGTAGTAATATTAAACCCTGGATGTTTGGGCGAATGAAGCGACCACAAAGCAGACAAGAAAGGCAAATAGACAGCATTAAAATATATATTCCACCGGTCGTTGTGATAACCAAACTACCAGTCGCACTTTAAGTACAAAATGGGAGCCATTTCATTATGAATGTGGATTTCCAGCGAAGCTGTTTAGCACACGACACAGACGCGACACAGAATTTGAAACAAAGGTACGAACACATTTAATGTCTTGATCGGTGGTCATCATGACGAAAGGAACGCACACACACATGCCGCCCACCGCCCCCGCTGACATTCTCATTGCCGTTCCCGCCGTTGCTCTTCGTAGGCGCTTTGCTCTTCAGGAGTCCGTTCTATGCACGACTCCAGCGAACAACAAGCAGCGCGTTCAGCCAAATGGCGGAATAAAGAAAGTCTATTTCGTCGTTCAGCACGCAGACCGCCATAAATGCCTTGCGTTGCAGCGTAAAATGGGTGTTCTATATGAAACAAAAGCAATTTTTTGACGGTAAAAACCTTCTAGTCAGTGCATAAAAACAAACGATCGTTTGTTTTTATGCTGCCCATGAGAACCAAGCAGCGATAGCAGACGACAGAGTCGAAACGACCTCCTCTCTTGAGCTTCTCTTCATTGCCCCTATGCGGCGTCGATTTCGCTGGAGTCGCCAATACGCAGCCTCTCCATTACGACGAGAGAAGAGAAGTGAAATTGAAAATGGAGAACGGCAACTTGTCTTTCTGGATTTTATAGTGAAGCTGTCTATGGCTAGGTTCTGAATTTTTTTTGCGTGCGCAGACAGAGCGCATAGATCGAGAATTCGCAGCGTCATAGTCCACCCAGCAATCGTAGCGCCTCGTTCTCTCCTGACGAAGTCGTAACCCTAGTGACGTTGTCAGCTGTTGCACTTTGGACTTGCTATGGGCTGGACGCGCGTAGTTCGCTCTGAGGAAGAACGTGCCCTCAAAGAGCGACAACGAGATCAAAAGCACGAATGGGCGTCAAAGGGATACTTCAACGAAATTTGAAGTATTCCCGTCGTGTTCAAAAATAGGTTGAATATGATCCACAATATCCGTAAATGACAATCGCACGTTTGTATTTTGATCCTGGTGGCCGTATTTTTCGTTATAAACGGCCCACTTTGGCAAGCGCTCGGAGAAGGCCCAGCTTAGAGCACGTGACATTCAACGCAATCGTGACGTAGGTCGTCTCAAGACCAGCAAAGCTACGGCGAGGCTGACGTCGAGAGGATGGCCTAGTCGTTCCAGCCATCGAAGCGGCTGCTTTTGTACGAATTTTGAGTGACGGGTTAATCTTCTATAATCTTGTAGGGGGACAATAGCGACTTCTGCGACACACAAAAGGGATTCTCGGAAAGAGGGGAGTTCCTCCTTCCCCCTTCTCTCGTCGTGGCCGGAGGCGAGACGACCTCCGTCACTAGCTGTCAAGGTTCCTAGACGAGCATTACAAACGAGGCGTCAGCGACATCCACCAGGTGCTCTTGGCTAATCGTTTAATTCGTTTTAAAATTCCTTTTCGAGACTTTTTTAAGAAGATATTGGTATGTTCCATGTGATACTGCTCTTTTGAACACATATAGACCAAAAAAGTGAGCGCCGAAATTCCGTTGTATTATCCCTTTAAAGCGACGAGAAGCCGCTGCCGCCGAACGCGCAGCGGCCGACGGGACGGGACCATCGAGTAGCTGCTCTCCAGACATGCACGTAACGCGTTACAAGTAGTGAGTTACTTCTACCTAGTTACTATTTTCGGTAACGAGTAACGTATTTAGTTACTTTTCTAGAAAAGGAACGAGTAACATATTTAGTTACTTTTGAGGCCAGGTAACGAGTAACGGTATTTCGTTACTTTTGAAGAGTAACGTGTACAACACCGCTTAAACGGCCTTGTTTTTATTCCAACATCAGTATGCGTCTATTGCGAGAACGGTAGGTGGGCAACCCGAAAAACAACTAACAGGTACAGCAACGTATATCGCTGAACACGTCAGTCGAGCAGTTCGACTTACTTGTCCAGCGATAAACGTTGCTGTACTGAACTCTACAACTGGGAATGTCCTTCACCCAGCGAACACAATAGGGTTCGTTGGTTGAACCTTTTAGAACCGGGAACGGACTGAATGTAAACCCGGAGGTTGCGAACACGGGAAGGCACATACCCCATTACCCGCTGTCCTCAGTGAAGGCGCAGTTCCCGATGATTCACCAGCTCGTCCTGAAGCACAACACCGCCGTTCCTTCGAGCGCGTCGGTAGAACGACTCTTCAGCGTCGCCGGAGATGTATTTTCAAGGAATCGGAGAAACATAACTGATGAAGACTTCGAGAAGCAGCTATTGCTGACATGCAACAACTACTTGAAAAAAAACAAAAAAAACATGAAATTAAAAAAAGTTGTGTACTTGGCCGTCAAGGTAACGTGAAAAGTAACTCGTTACTTTTGAGGTAACTCACACGTTCCTTTTGAGAATCGGTAACGAGTAACGTATTTAGTTACTTTTTGAGCGAGTAACGAGTAACGGTATTTAGTTACTTCTTTAAGGTAACGTGTACATGTCTGCTGCTCTCTGACCGACGAAGAACAACAGCGTGCCCGTCTAGAGCGTCGGCGGCAGCAGAAGCGTGAGTGTGATTGACATCGTCGAGCGAAAACGACCGACGAGGAGCCGGCCGCCAAAGCCAAGCGTATGCGAAATCTATGTGTATCGGTCATCGCAGTCCCGTTCCGTACTTCCTTTTCTTCGATCTCCATCGCGCCAAAACATTTCTCCGTCTTCCTCGTTTTCGTTAACCGCGTATTTACACGAGCACTGTGCGGCTGTTTCCCGTGAGGAGGAGTCAAAATTACAATTCACAACACACTGCACCCAAATGAGTATTATTTGATCGCTCATTCACCATAATTCTCTAGGGAATATAAGAGTTGAACGGGTCTTTTCAACCCTTGTCCGCCTGGCAAGTTCACAGCGCAGGATCGCACTATACCATCCCGGCCGTAGAATACCTGCCCAATTCGTCCAGTCCGCCACAGGTGTCTGGGCGTTTTGTTCTTCTCAACTAGAACCAGGTCTCCTTCATGAACTTGGCTGTTTCGGTGGCAAGTTGTTTCGTGTGCTGATCGCAGCTGGAGCAAGTATTCTTTTCGCCACCTCTGCCGAAAGTGGTCTAGCAGTTGTTGATGCTTTCTCCAACGCCGGGTGACATTTTCTATCGTAGAGGTTTGGAGTTTCTCAGCACCCGCAGTTGGAAGAGCTGTCAGTCGACTTCCCAATCAGAAAATGCGCCGGGGTCAACGCTTCGGGCTCGTCGGGAGAGGCATGCAGAAGTGAGAGGGGCCGTGAGTTAACGAGTGCCTCAATCTCATAGAGTATAGTGGCAAGCTCTTCAAGACTGCAGCAATTTCTTCCTAGAACTTTTCAGAAGACTTGTTTTGACAGTGCGTACCATACGCTTCCCAAAAAACACAAAAAAAGAAATTACCAGGCAGCTTGGTTAACAATGAATTCCCACTGTATTCGTTGTTCGGTGTAGTGTTCTTGCACCCTTTAGTCTTTCAGCACGTTCCATAATCCACGGACGTCCTTTGAGGCTCTCTTGAAAGTTAAGGCGTTGTCGCTGTATGCCACTCTAGCTGTCCCACTCCTTGCTGTAAATCTTTTGGAGCTAGGCAATGAGAAATGTTGGAGTTCCGAGGCTTGTAACTACATACAGGTGGACAGCACGAGTAACTGCACAAGTGATGAATAGTGCTATATATGATTTTTTTGGGGGGGGTGTCTGGATCTGACTTACAATGTCCGGCAAAGTCCACCCGTACTACTTCAAATGAGCTCGCCTCATTTACGCGGTCTTTTGGAAGTAGAGCAGTCGGTGCTGATGCTCTTTTGACTCTTGACCTTGCGCAGGCGTTGCATCGGTTAATAACCTTCTTGACGGTTATTTGTGTTATTGTTATCCAATAAAGTTCACGTAACTGTGTCTGTGTGTTGAAGTCCACCATGGAGTGTACGCCTATGCATGTCGTTAATCAGCAGTTAAGTGAAAGGATGTTCGGGTGGCAGTAGTAATGGGTGCTTGATCTCAACTGCTTCGTTCATATCTTGTAGCCACCCGCCGACTCTCATTAGTCGGTGTGCGTCGAGGCAGGGGTTGAGAGCGATGATGCTGGATTTCTCGGTCAATCTCCCCCCCCCTACAGCAGTTCGTTGAGCTCATTGGGGTAAGCCTCCTCTTGCGTTCGTCTGACCCAATGCAGTTCTGCCCTTTCAATCTCTTCGGTTATTAAGGACCTTTGGTGGAATTTTGAGACATTTTACAGTTATTAAAGAAACTCATTATCCAAGCAGTGACTCGTAGTACTCGTCCTATTCTACTGTATTGTTCCAGCTTCAAAAGAGGTGTCGTTACTTTGGTTAGTATCTGGAGCACTTGATGTTTACTCTTTCGGTCCTCTTCTACTTCCGTCAGGATATGTTCGCTTGTAATGACACCTGGCCAGGTGTCTCCGTCTTCAGAGAGCCACCTAGGGCCGTTCCACCAGAGTTAACTGGTTCATAATTTGTCTATTGATATTCCTTGCATCACCAAGTCCACAAGGTTGTCAAGTCCAGGGCAGTGGTTCCAACTGGCCGTTTCTCCTCCAGATTGAATTTCGGTAACCGTATTAGACACGAAAGATTTCCATTTTATTGCTGAAAAGCAATAGTGCTGTCTGTCCGGAAGAATATCTCCTGGAGGTCCAGCATCTTTTTCAGGTACTTGCCTATTCGGTTCCCAATCACTGCCGCCATACGCTCTTGGCGCGGAAGTGTCAAACGTATTATCGGCGCTACCCTAGTCTTAGAGAATACCAGACTGACATCTGTCTCCTCATTCATTTTTTTCACCCTCAGGTAGGCACACATTCCGGAAGCCAGAGGACTGGCATCACATAAGACATGTAGTTGTAGAGACGTCTTGTGCTCTCCTTGTGTGCTCATGACACACCGGTTGGTGAAAGCTCTTTGCACCATTGTTGCCAGTTTCTTGAGAGGTCTTCAGGAAGCTCTTCGTCCCAGTCAAGTCTGCGTTCCCACAATCGCTGGAACAAAACCCTCACTTTTATTACGAATGGGGAAGTAAGTCCAAGTGGGTCGAAGACCATCGCTGCAGCACGTAGCACACAACGCTTTGTTGTTCTGTTGCCGTTAATGAAGTTGAGTTCATTCTCGACTGGAACCATCAAAGTGTCGTTATCCCATCTCCATCGCAGTCCAAGAATTCCTCTGGGTTCTGAAAACATTGACGTATTATGACCATCGTTAAGCATATCCTGAAGATGCCTTGCGTTGGTTGCCCATTTTCGCAGTGTCATGCCTGGAGCTTTCAAAACCTCAATGACTTACTTATGTAGATCCACAGCCTCTTCTCTTGTTTGCGTTCCCAAGAGCAAGTCATCTACATAGAAAGGCTTTCGAAGAAGTCTTGCAATTTTCTTCATGTCTCCAGTCACACATTGTAAATGATGTTTCAGAGTAGCCGGTAGAAGGAATGGACTTGCCGATGTTCCAAATGGCACGCGTGCCAGCCTCCATTCTTCATTTGGTGGCTCTTTGTTTGACGTTTCAGACTTAGTGTCAAACCATAGAAAACGGAGTGCGTCACGATCATCAGGTCTCACGCTCACTTGTAGAAAGGCCCTTTCTATATTGGCTGTGAGAGCAGTAGGATACGTTCGAAAGCGTATTACAATCTCGACTTGATCCGCCTTCATGTTAGGCCCCTTCTCTAGGTGATCGTTCAGTGAAGCAGCTTCATTTGCATGAAACGACGCGTCGAAAACGACTCGCAATTTTCTAGTTTCAGTAGTTTCAGAGTCAATTCGGATCACTGCTTGGTGAGGCATGTAGCAGGTGCGCAAGTTTGTGCACGGTAACACTGAGGGAACCTTCTCTGCATGTCCATCATTAAGCTAGTTGAGCATAGCGTGTTATATTCTTTGCAAAGGGACTCGTTGCGTGATAGCCCCTTCTGCAATCCCTCGAGTCGTTTCATAGCTGTGGCTCGATTATCGTTTAGCTCACCTGCGTTAGGTTTCCCTGGCAAGCAAACCTCATACCGTCCTTTCACGTTTGTAATAGTTCGTTTGAAGTCGTTCCACACCTCGTTTTCCTCTTCACCTGAGCTACATGTGTTGTCTGTTATTCCAATGCTTTCAATGTCCCAAAAGCTGCGTAAGGTCGCATCATCATCGGCTTCGATGGTTCCGAACTTAAGTATACAGACCATCGTGCTGGCACGGCCAGTAAGCGAGCACTGCAGCGTTACGCGTCCTTGAAATGTCCACCCAAATTTAGTGTGTAAAGCCATCAGGCTTACGTTGCTTTCACAATGTCGCACCCGCTCACTGGCAACTTTCCAGATTTGGTCCGACGCAATGAGCAGGCTTATGCCTGGTTAAGTAGGAAGGCCGAGGGAGAGAAGTTTGTCAGCGATGCAGCCTCCGTCTTCCTCAATGCTGCGGACAAACTCATGGTTTACAGGTACCTGAAGGATGTCCTCGCATATAAATTGAATTTCTACCGCTTCAGCAATGCGTTCTTCGTTGTTGTACTGACTACGCAGGTTCACTTGAACCAGCCTTCGTTGTTGCGGCAGTGAAGTAGAACTTGCAAAGGCGTTCAAGCGTAGTCTGGTCTCTCCTAGCACCTTAAGACCCACTTTGCGAGAAACGTCTTCATGTATGAACGTTCGCTGACTTCCACCGTCGAAGATGGCTCGTGCGTAGACAGTATTCCCGTCCTCGACCACCCAGGTCCGAAAGGTCTCAAGTAGGAGGTCGTCGTCTAGCGAAATCCCAATGCTACCATTGCCGGCGCTTTGAACGCAAGTCGTGATGGTTTGTTTTGCACTACTGTTCGCTGAAGGCTTCCAGGTCGGATCGCACATGGATATTGCGTGTCGCCCCGCATAGGAAGTGCAAGGCATTTTCCTGTGACAGTCCTTTGACTTATGCCCTCTTAGGGTGCACCGGAAACATCGAATCTCTCCTGAGAGTTTCTTCTTCTCCTTTAGAGAGATGCCACTGGTGCAGTTTTCCGTGCTGTGTCCATGTAGTTTTGCAAAAAATGCACTCCTTCTTGTTATCTTGAGCTTTGGCATGGAGAACTGCAGAAGTCGGAAGATGAGCTCGTTGATGTAGTTGTTCTCGATTCGATGAGCTCGTTGATGCAGTTGCTTGCCACTCAGCAAGCTCGCCCTTAAAGGATTGCAGCTGCAACTGCGGTACTTTAACACCGCTCCGTCTTCGGTCTTCGCTACGTGATACAATTGCCGATGTTTATGATCGCGCTGGTTCACCAGAATGTAGTTGCACTGCACGACTTTGAAGCTTGCTCAAGGTGTGGGTCGTTTATTCCTCGTGCTCAATTACTGACTGGTATTCGCTCTCGAGATCTCCATCCGCAATGAAGGGCTCGAGCTCGGTGTTCAGATTCTTGAGTTCTTCATAATTTACCTCAAGGTTTCTTGCTATGGAATTGATTTGAATTACATCCGCTGTGTTGAGAATAGTAGCGCCCTCTCTGACCATTCGGGTGTTTTGTGCTGCGCGAGCAGTCCTTTACGTTCGCACTTTTCCATGTTTGAATAAATTGAGGGGTTGGTAAGCTTCGGGTAATAGAGTTGCTTACTTGTTACGACGTCGATCCGAATTTCGTTCAAGGTCAGTCCATGGCGTTCACTCGCTCACAGCTCAGCAACTGACTTCGTTTCGTTGAGGGTCGTTCCTGGCTTGAAGTCTCGGGTTTCGGCAGTATTAAGTTGTTGCGTAATGAACGTCAAAGACTTATGGTAAAAACAGAATGGATTTACTATTTACATGGCGAAGTTAATCTATGGGTGTTGGTCATCGCAGTCGTTCCGTACTTCCTTTCCTTCGATCTCCATCGGCGCCAAAATGTTTCTCCGTGTTCCTCGTTTTCGTTAACTGCATATTTACACGAGCACTGTGCGGCTGTTTCCCGTGAGGAGGAGTCAAAATTACAATTCGCAACAAGCTGTGCGCTGAATACCAGGTTCCCCGAGAATTGCTCTCTGGTACGAGATCCTCGCGCTCCAAATCTGCGACCGGGCACTCTATGGCTCCGTCGTCGAAGTGCCAGGCTTTGTGAGTATTGGCGACGTGCGCGACCAAAAGCGTCGCTGTGGTCGGCCTTCCACGATTGGCCGAACGCTGACTATGACGTCAGAAAAGGATTTATCATCGACGGAAATAAGAGGAATGAAAGAACTTTAATTTTGACCTGTTGGCAGTGTTCCTTTCAGAGCGCAATGATTTCAAGCTTCCACCATGCTATTTACAAACACCATCGACTTGTTGATCGCAAGGTAATGACGTCACAAGGGGGAACCATAGGAGGGCGCCACCAAAACATCTCGCCGCTAATAGAGGAGGCTATGCTGCTGCAGACGCCGGCACGTGCGGCGCGTGAATGCGGTGCGAGCGTTTTTTTTTTTTTGTCACCCACACGAAAAATTGTACGGAACCCTAGCCATAAACAGCTCCGCTGTAAAACAAAATTGAGCGCCAGGCTACACAAAAACGCTTTGAAGTACAGTGGAGGATAGCGTGTCTTACAGTAGAAATGGGAATTTCATGAAACATAGTGGGGAGGAGATGGAATAGTCAATACACTAGTGGTGCGCTTCAGCTGCGGGAGAAACCAACATAATTTCCTTGCTTGTTTTTGATGAAAAAAAATCGAAGATGTCGATTCGAAGGCCGCTCCTCGTGCGACCAAAGCAGTGGTATGAGCTAAGTGCTCGTGCCCAGACCGTGGTAGGCGAGCTTCAATTTCTTTCATATGCCGTGTTATAGTAAACACCGGGCTGTGGGGTCAACTAGGGTGCCTTCATGTGCGCTTTGCTTGGGGTGATGACATCTGGCCATTTTGTTTCTAACGTTTATTTTTAATTTTTGTTCTCAAGCGCGTGAAAGAGCGTATCCCTGCACGCGCTCGTGGCGTTGACTGTGCTACAGCGACATTTTGTTTCCTGCGATTTCTTTGTATTTTTCCTGTGAGCGCGTGCTGTCGGCATCGGGTACGACAAACGATGGCATCACCCTAAACAGAGGGACATCGAGGCACTCTAGAGGTCAACAAGCTTGATAAAGCTCCGCCTATATTTTGATCTCCATGCCGAATATAGAACGGCTTCATAGTCTGGCGCAAATCATAA
>JAZHYW010037837.1:0-80623 GCA_037355805.1 Ixodes ricinus | reverse complement strand
ATCAAAGGTGGGAAGCAGGACAATCGAAACTCTTCCCTGCCGTTTTCATTCTGCCAGTGGCTTATTTCCAGCACCCTCATCACAATTGTATCTTTCGTGCTGAAGTAAAAAATCTCTTTCCCTCTCTCTCGACTTGAGATTTTTTAATACACCTCGATGCCTTCTAGCAACTCGGCGAGAGTAAATCGTGTACGCTTTCCACCGTTGACCGAATTCAGCGACGGTTACTCAGCTGTGGTGCTGAACTAATCTGTTTGTGAACATATATGACAGCTGGTTGGAAAAACAATAATTATGGGAAGAGTCCCATCCAAGCCCCAAATCTCAGGCACCCGAAGACGTTTTGAGGCCTCCTCGGCCCCTTCTCCAGAGGCGACCGAGGCACCAGCACTCAGGAGCAGTATTCCTTGTCTGACGTAGGCAGGCAGCGGAGTGTCGAGGGGCCCATTGACGTTTTTCCGGCGTGGTTTGAATGCGCTAGGATTTCGAGAAAAGTTTCCGTCGGGGATAGTCTCAAGATTGAGGATGGGGGTGTGCTTGTGTCATCGAGATACCACCGGCACTAAAGCATTGTTTTGGTGCTGGCGGTATCTTTGTGTCTCCGCTCCTACGCTCTAGGTTTGAAAACATACTGCGTGAAACCCATTGTGTTTGGTATCCATAAACTACAGACACTTTCTTCCTCTGGCTCGGCGGGGATGATCTTGGTCTCGATCTCGGATGCAGAACGCTGCCTCCGAAGCAGGCGGGGCTTGGGCTGCGTAAAATGAAGCGACGGCAGATGCCTCTGCAATCAGACCCACAGGATGCCACGGAGCACCTGGTGCAAGGTACCCATGTTTTACGAGATAACATGGTAGATTTTGTATATAAAGTAGGCAGAATAGGTATGCTGGGTGAAATGGGCTTTAAATAAACTAGGAAATAAACACTCTAGAAAATGCTCGGAGGTTTTTAGCACTGCTTTACTGGCAGATGAAGCGGGAAGCTGGCATTTGAAAGTTTCAGCCTAATGCATTACCGAGATGAAAAGTTGGATGCCATTTTCTGGAGATTTCTGGCTGGCTATTGACGTCGCAGGTCATGGGTGGTGTCGGCGTTCAGTTCTACATGATGGCATCTCCATATGGAAATAGATCTTGCACTATCATTCAAATGAATGACAGCTAGCGACATTTGTATTGTGGCATCAGGTAGCTAGCTTGCAGCAGTAAAGACACATCAACCTTTGGAGCCTCCGTTTCACTTTTAGTGCGAGCGTAGGAGTAGCTAGAAGAGCAAGCCCCGGGCTTTCTGCGTTCCCGCCAAGCACGCACGGTCGTGCAGTAAAAATATCAATCAGGTCAACATGCTTGTACTTCCAGCTTCGGCTCTGCTTACACATAGGGTGAAACGGAGTAGAGAAAGCCAACAAGGAGGCAGACGGTGAGCGTGCGCACCTGACAGCGGCCGGCCTTTTCTTGACACTCGTTGTGGACGTTGAACTTGCAGAGTTTGCACTTGGGTCCCTGACGGACATGACCTGCGAAAGCGTGACGCAAGAACATTACGACACGGGAGCGCACGACGATACATAAAAGACTCGCTGGAGTGACGATGGCGCCCTTAAGACAGGAATGGTGGCAAACTGCGATCTTGATGTGGGCAGAAGGCATGACAGGCGGCAGTTTGCATGGCGGCTGTTAGTTTGCTTTAAAGACATATTCGAGTAGTAATGCTACGCAGCGTGAATACATTGAGCATAGTTGGCTCCCGCTTTGCATGCAATGTACAGAGAGGAGGACAGTTGGGCTTCACCCCCTTCCATTGCTAGATATAAAACAGCCTCCACTCCAGCAACCAGGTGTTTCAGCAAAGGCTTTCAAAAATCATTAAAAATTGGTTGGTTGGGAAACAAATAAACTCTTTCCGGGAACAAACTGCTAGCCACGGCTGAGACGTCAAGTATTGCCAAATAGCATACTAATTAAAGGAATAACTAAAATTTAACGATTGATTTTTTTTAATTAGTGAAAGTAAGCATATGGTTCCACTGAGAAACTCGCTAAGCATCGTCGGAAACCACTAAATCGACTCTTTTAGAAAGATCTAAGGCAGGGGCAGCATTTTTCCGGCGTTCCATAAAATGCCCCATTTCAGATGCATTGCCAGGTTTCGGTTTTTATCGGGGCGCATCTGTGTGCCTGCAATCCTGTTCCCCCGGTGAGTCGCAGCGTCGAAGCCACTGCCTCACCTCCCTCATTGATGGGAGGAAAGTATGGCGCACATGTGCTGCGTGTACCCCGAAAGCATTCATGTGACATCATTAGTAGTTGGCAAGCGAGTTACTCGCTTGTTCTTCCGTGGTACTTATGAAACAGGCCGCGACTCTAAAGAACGGTCTAAGTAATTGATGCGGACGTAATCTGCGAGCATCCCGATTTCGGTGTATGTGCCAGCCGGCAACAATGATTTGAAGCACCAAGATGGCTCGAGTGCTGTTAGCTTGAAGCGTAGCTTACTGAGCGACTCTACTCGGTACGACGGAGAAAAGATGATGTGCGTTCTCACCTCTGAGGATCTCCCGGCAGGCATCGCAGGCGGTCACCTTCTTGTAGGTGTACTCTTGGAACACGTGCTGGCCCGTGTCCCAGGAAGATGAGCCGCCGCCCGAGTTGCGGACTTTCCCCTCTTGTCGGATGCGTCAGGCCTGCGATACAGAGATGTCAAGCGTTGCGGATGGGCACTGTTACATGCATTTGTTTGAATGCCGGTGCCACCAAAGGTTTCGTTTTTTGGTTGCTTCAGAACATTTATCTTGCTCAATCGGCACAGATAGTTCATCAACATACTATTTAGAATATCTCCTTTTTAGAGACTGCTTAAAATAATTACGATAACCCGCGAAATATCTTGTGTGGCTCTCAATTTTTGTAGGTGATGATATCATGTTTTCATGGTCTAAACAAGAAAGCGTGCATGTGCACGTGGTTGGAGAAATGGTAAGAAAAATTCTGGAGCACGACGAGCACTTACTGTGGCCAAGAAAGTGTTGTAGCACGTTTACGCGGCAGCACGTGCCTCCAGACCACCTCTGAATGGATACATTCCGTTTCGGTGTATTCATAAGACAGATAGGAAACGCCGAAACACAAGGGCAATGTGGGGCTGTGGTTGGCATACTCGACCGGTAATTACGCAGCTGTTGCTTGTTGACCGTTGCTACACTAACCGCACCATTACCGTACCAGCCATAATATTACGAAGGAACAGAAGACAGGGGCACCAGACTGCTTTGCTTCATGACGCCACGTTTCTAATCCCTCATGTTTGTCATTCGCTCTTTTCGCTGCTACGACTACACTCTATGAAATCTGGAGCTTCGACTTTCCGTGGAGCATCTAAAAATCCAATAAACCTCTTGCAAAATCAAAGCGGTCCTAGTGGCATAGTGCCGTGCAGAGCATCTTGGGAACCCCTTGGCCCAAGTTTCGCCTTCGATTTGCCCACCTCACTTCACAACATCCCGTCGCGACCAAACACAGTGCTTACACCTAAGAATGTGTGACGTTCCTTAAATTTATAATACCGTAGATGCTGCTATAACAACACGGATAGAATGCTGGAACGCATTTTCTCGGGGGCTCCTTTTGAACGTGCTAAAATTTGTGTGCGGGTAAACAGGACTACGGTGGCACGTGGCAGAAGAAGTAGAATACTGGGCCGGTTATCCTGTTCCATCGTCTCCTCAACATCCTAGGCTTCTTAAATTATCTGCACGCCAGGAGGGTCATCCTGCACTCTGGAGTAGTAGCCAGGTTGCCAGACAGGTATGAGACATGGCAGGAATCCTACTCCTTCCTAAGCCTGGGCAGGTCCTTACAACTGCTGGAGGCCCGCGTTTCAACGTCGGCTCTTATGAAGATGAATGGGTGGCAAAGTGAGCGGGTACCGGCTTCATTTTCACGCAGTACCGAGACACACTACTTCGTCAATGGGGCAGCCAAAATCAAAACCATGCCACTCCTCTCCGTGGTCAAACAGGTCCCATAATGCAACGCGCACAGCGTCGTATGCGGTGATTTTAGGAAGTAGTCTATCGCTGCAATCCGCGGCGAACGACGACGACGCTGAAAGTATGTCTAAGCCTAATAAAAGACTACCTGCGCCGTGGCACCGAGGCACGGAAATGTCGTGCCCAGAGCCACAGCACAAACTTTGTTGAAGACCTAAACATATATTTTCAGCCTCGTCATTCGCCGAGCGCTCCCTCCGGAGACAGCAGCGATTGGTTCTCCCAAGTGCTTTGCAGGAAAGTAGATGCTCCGACTTTCCTGGAGTGCAGTCGGACCGTTCGCATCCGACGGAGCGAGGATCAAATTGCTCACTTGTCCGAGGCCCCACTGGCACCGCCGCTGCTGGTGCCGGTCTTGAGGCTTCGGAAAGCCTTGAGCCACTTGTTCTTAATGGTGCCTGTCACCGGCAGGGCCGGAGTCGTCGCCTTGCGGTCACGGCAGTTCTTCTCCTCGCTCACCGCTTCCACCTCCTTACCCCGGAACAAGGAGAACTGGAAAGAGACAATTCCGACAGCTCGTTTTTGCGACAGTTAGGATGGAGATTGGCGTTGGCTATAAAGGTTCAAAGGTTCAAAGGTGTTTATTGGCTAAAACAACCATACGACCGAGAGCCTGAGGCAATCAAAAGGCAGAAGCCCGTGCATACATATGCTGATTTCCTCCTCGGCCATACGTTAACAGATGAAATGGAGATGTTGGAATGAAATTTACACAAGGGTGAGAATACTTAGTCTAATGAAGAGAGTAGGTGTCGTGGTGATTCCGCACCAGATCTTTAAATTCGTCTACGCTTGGGGCCTGGCGAGCAGCATCTGGTAAGTGATTCCACAGGATAGGCGCTTGGACAAAGAGGGAGGTAGAGGCACTAATGGTGCGGGCAAAGCGCTGTTCAAGTTTCGAGGGGTCTCGCCTAGACCTCCTCAAGTAACCATCGGGGACGGGACAGACACCATGTAGGTACCTGTAGAGGAGGACCCGTCTGAAGAACAGTCGACGTTTATCAAGTCTGGACCACCGGAGGGATTGCAGCCGCCTTTCATAGGGTAGCTTGCTTGCCCTCTTGTCCTGCAAGTAGAGTGCTGTCTTTGTGGCCTTTCTTTGCGTCGACTCTAGTCTCCTCTGTAGGTCAACCTGGTGGGGGCTCCAGACAGAGGAGCAGTACTCCAAAACCGGCAGTACAAGAGCCGTGTACAGTGTACAAAAGGCATGGCTTGGCATCTCTCTTGTTGTCCTGGTTATGAAGCCTCTCAGTTTGCTCGCCCTTTTACAGACGTAGTCAACGTGCCTTCTAAAGGACAGGGTCTTGTCAAACCAAACACCAAGAATCTTAGTGTCTGTGGCCTCTTGTATGCGCTTCCCTTGTGCATTGTAGACGACGTCGACGGGTTTCCTTTTTCTTGATATTTTAAGGTACACAGTTTTGTCTGGGTTGAGGAGCAGTCCGTTGACTTCTGACCACCTGCAGATCCTGTGCAGATCGGACTGCAGGATTTGGCGGTCCTGAGAGGAGTGGATTGTGCGGTACAGTATGTGATCATCTGCATACCGAAGAATGTTAGATTGTATGTCGACCGCAAGGTCGTTGATGTAGAGGTTGAAGAGGAGTGGCCCTATAACAGAGCCCTGAGGCACACCCACTCTGACATTGTGCCATTGGCTAAAGGCACCGTGGAAGTTAACTCGCTGACGGCGATTACCCAGGAAGTTCGATACCCATTTAAGGGTTGCTCCGGAGATTCCAAAGCCTGGGAGCTTGGTAAGGATGTGGTCATGGTTCACACTGTCGAAGGCCTTCGAGAAGTCTATGGACAGCACATCTGCTTCCTTCGAGCTGTCCAGGGCACTGCTCAGGTCGTGGTGCAGGAGAGAGAGCAGAGTTTCGCAACTCCGCCCCTTCCTAAAGCCATGTTGAGAGCTGCAGAAGAGGTTGTTGACTTCTAGGTGCGTGGAGATTTTACTACAAATTAAGGTTTCAAATATTTTGCAGAGGATGCAGGTGAGGCTTATTGGCCGGTAACTTTCGAGAGAGTTCAATGGTTTCCCCGTTCCTTTGTGGACAGGGGTCACATGCGCTAGCTTCCAGACATCAGGGATGAGTGCCCTGGAAAAGGAGTAGTTGTACAGGTCTGCCAATGGGGACGAGAGTGCCGCAGCACAGGCCTTCAGCAGGAAGGGGGAATGCCATCTGGGCCAGGGGAGGCGCCAGGTTTCAGCTGGGAGATGGCAGCCGCAACGTCTTCGGTGGTAACGGGTGGAGGGACGAACACAGGAATTGACTCTGTGCGGTTGTGCTTCTCAGCAGGGGGACTTTCAACTTGGGGAGGAGGGCAGGAGTTGTTAAACGCGGGCACCGCGTCGCTGAAGTGTTGGCCAAAGGAGTTGGCGATGACCTGAGCATTGTCAGTGTATGTACCTCCTATTTGAAACTGGGTAGCAGCACTGTTACGTCGTAATGATCCGTAGAACTGCCAGAAACGTCTGGGGCACGTTCTTGCCTGGCTTGCCATGTCGCAGAGGTAATTCCGATAGGATACTCTTATCTCCCTTTTCAGCTGTCTCAAGAGATCCTTGTATGCCGCCCAATGAGTTGCATCCTGTGTTTTTGAGGCCCTTTTGAAGAAGCGCCTAGTCTTGCTTGATAGCTGCTTGATGAGTCCAGTTATCCGTGGGTCATCACTGTGGTTTGTGTTACGCTCCGTCTCGCCGTGACTAGGTAGACGGCGAAGGCTACAGTCCTATTGTCCCAGTCGGCGCATCTAAGGGAGACACGTGGCCATTCTCTATCTCACTAGCTGCACGCAGTGCTGTCGAAACCATGGGTAGGAGAGAGAAGAAAGCTGCTTTTGTTCGAACTTTGAGTGACGGGCAAATCTCCGAGGGGGAAAAAGCGACGTCTGAGACAGGCAAAAGAGGGTCCGGGTAAGAGAGGAGTTCCTCCTTCCCCTCTTCTCCAACCGCACGGGTTACACTCTCACCTCTGTACCCTTGGTACGGGCCGTCACGCGCTATGCCTCCGTCGCTCTGAACAGTTCAAAGGGGCCGTTGTGTCTGCTCTTTGCCAAGTTACGGTGAAACGAAGTATAGAATGCAGGGGTCGTTCTTAGGTTTCATTGACACCACCTAGAATAATCACAGCCTCGTCTACCTCCACGCTCCACAGCATATCACGCTCCAAAGGCTCCGAATTGGGGGCCCGAGCCCAACGCCGAGCGTCCTTCGATGCACTGACTGGACACCGGGCCCAGCCGAACGCCGACACAGTGCTCGTGTTTTATCCGTGTCTGTACTCACCCTCGCGGTGACGTCGGCAAGCTTCAGGTGCACGGACTAACTATTCTAGATGGCGTTTTCTTGATCTGCACCCCTGCCCATTTTGATCGGGTGAGTTTCGTGCTGCTGTGCCACCATGTATAACCACTACTGCGTGATGCGTATAAGGTGCAGACACCGGTTCAGAGGCGTAGACGGGGAATTCCCCGTCTACAGTGGATACACTGGATGCCAATTGAAGGCAAACTATCTCTTTTCCGCTAAACCTCCTTGCAATGAATTTGACAATGTGTTTGTAAGTTGCTGATAAATTTATATTCACAAATGTGCCATCTCCCACATACACCTGCCTTGAAGTTGATGATCTAGATCAACCTTTTGACCACTTTACTGACGGCGTAACGGAGCGATGGAAGCCACTTGCCACAGTTCAATTTAAAGCTAGCTCTATTAGCGTAACCTAGGGCCTAAGGTTTTAAGTTAGCAGTGCATACTGCAATACTTTTTGACGAAACAATGATGCCAGTTAGCTGTTGGCATGAAAGGAAATGCGGCCGGGTGTTATATCACTGGTCATACGAGGAGATGCAGAAAAGAGGAAAAGCTGACCTGAGCTTTGACAGCTGCCAAGTGTATCTGTGCGACGTGGAGGTCGAATCGTTTCAAACTAATGTCCTCTTGGAGCTCGTTGGCCTTGTTGTACAGGCTCGATTCCAAGCTCCTGAAAGAAGCAGACAAAAATATTGCTATTATCAATACCCAATCCTATTTTCTTCCTTTTACACACGGGTGTAGCACATTGACATGGCACAAAGACGACATCAGCGCTCTTTTGTATTGCTCAGAGTAGGTGCGCTTCTCAAAACCCCAAACTTTTACTGCCTACTGGCGAGTACATTTCACCAAACTTGCAGTTTTAATAAAACTCGCTCTTTCCTCATCGAAACACAGCAAAAGAAAAAAATTGCTTTGCGTTAAGAGTCGCGGTTTGTTCAGGTGTCGTAGAACAAAAATTTTTCAAACACAAAATAAACGTCAAGAAATTTACTATCAGTGTTAACCTGACGTATTTAAAAACTATGACGAAACTACAAAACATGGAACGTGGCCGAAATCTGCAGCCGAAACAACCCCGAAATTCGTTTCTCTGCCGCCCTTGAATTACCGCGGGATACGCGCACGCAACCGGGTCAATGCGCACTTTAGATTGGCTACACTGCATCACTTCTCCATTGATATCAAATGTCAAGCTACGGTTTCGCGACTAGCGACAGAACCGGCCACAGCCGCGCAGGAAACGTCGAAGTCGAAACAGACTACCTACGTGATAAATTAGAGATATGAGGAACGGAGCAGTGCGAGTCTGATCCGCACTGTTTTTGTCGGAGCTTGGCAAGGCAACGGCTTGGCAAGAGTCGCCTTGCGCAACTATCAGCTGCCCGCGAAGTCACGCGAACCAGACCCTTCTCTTAGTCGCAGATCGTGACTTTATAAGTATATATGAGAAAGGTAGGAACAATCCGACTCGATCGATAACTCACCTGACACCCTCCAAGGCCTGTTTCCGCCGTCCCAAGCCCGAAATGTCGGGCAGGGAACGCCGCGGAAACCAGAACCGGCCGCCATTTAAAAACAAAATGGCGGCGAACGAGCTGCGTTGATGTCCCTATCGATTGGAACTCCTGTCGCCGACTGCGGGGGCGGTAGCAGACGACGATTACAGGTACTGCCCGACGTTGGCTATGAAGCTATGATGTGCGTCGCATCGATCAAAAGCACCGATCTGGGACCACGGAAGAGTTCGATTACTTGGCTAATGCGTCTCCGAGTAGCCGTACCTCGGCGAATGTGGGGCAAGCGGGATACATTTGCCCTCTCGGCTTAATCACACGTCTCGCGTAGTCTGCTCCCCCTGTTTGCGTGTGGGTGCGCGCTATTCGCGTACGCGCGAAGTATTAATGGGACAAACAATGTTCGCGATAAAAATAAATAAAGATGTACTGAGGGAATATAATGTTTGAGTGGCATTGACTTAGCAAAAAGCGACTAAACAAATTGTTTTAAGAGTTTATTTTTTTTTAGAGGAAATGTTGTGAAGTTAAATCCTAAATATCTGTGATAAGCAGAAACAATATTAGTCGCACATGAAGACTAGAAGGAAAAAGCTACAAACCTAAAAGTTTCTTTATTAAAAAAAATGATAATAGAATTGATTTTGGTCGTCGCTTCAACGACACAACCATGCAAACAAATAAATCGATCACAGATACTCAAAAACTCTCATATATATATAAAAAAACACGCACGCACGCACGCACACACACAGACAGAAGCAAAGAGAACCGGCATAGAAACATGCAAAAACGCGCAGGTGAACTGAAAACAAAAAACGCGCACATACAGACGGACGCAGTTTCGTGCACTCATTCATTACTTTTTTTCACGTTGCGTGCTGATAAGCGACTAATGCTTATAATGATGCACAACAGGTAGATGTTGAGGTAAACATTGTGCAGCACTTTGGCCATATCTGACAAAGTTGTCGAACATAGATTACGTATGACGGTCACGTGGTGACTTGACGTCATGTGACCCTGTACGTCACATCACGGGCGAACGTGCGTCTTGCTGTTACGCTTTCGCCTGTCTTTGGAACCCATAAAAAACGTAGTGTATCTCAACTCGCCAGTGTCCGCTGCACTGAGAGTGTACCAACAGAGCAGTGAAGTTTCTAGAAAGCCTAAGATGAAGAGAGGGTCCATCTCAGACCACGGAGAGCGTGGTTTCTGAAATCAGGCGGAAAGGCGGAGGCGTTTGCAGACGACCAACGCGTTCGGCACCTCAGAAACGTTCACAGCCGGTTACAACGCTGGCGCTCATTTCCAATCGTTCCAAATCGTTCAGATGGTCGAAAGGATGGATGCTAATGGCTGTACTGGCTGTACCCTTTATAACGGGCGGTAGATGGCACCACCTAGCATAAAAATCAAAAATATGTTAATCCCCTCGCCCTTCTAAGCCAATTTGCTCCCCCTCTGTTACGTTTTTCTATCACCAGGCAGCAGTGGCGTAGCCAGGATTTTATTTCCGGGAGGGGTTCACCGGCATTATTGCCCCCCCCCCCCCCTTCAATGACGAAGCAGGGTGAACTCGGCGGTACGGACGCTCGCGCATAGATTAGGGAGGCGCTGTTAAGAAAAAACGGGTAAAGCTGCATCGTCATTTTTCAAAACGGAGCAGGCTCATTTACAGGAATACAGACATGGTGGCTCACTGTTCTTCCGTAGTTGCGGCCCATCATTCCTTCCGCTTTTTGAGTTACGACTCCATTACCAACACGTGCCGGCCAGACAAAAAAACACAAAAAAACAGTTATACTGTCACAAAAAACTGAAACAGCAACACTAAAAAAAAATTGCAAAATTAGAGCAAGCGTTTATGCACAAACACTTGGCAATATTGCAAGCCGCCATTAAAAAGGCCGAGACAGCTGAAGTCGAAATTTAGATGCCGCGAGTAACAAGTCGGCAACGTCACCGCTCTAGCATTCCCGCTTGAAGCACGGAAGAGCATTTTCAGTGCTCCGTGTTCCTTTATTTCATGGATTACCTGATCACAAAGTTAGATGGGAGTTTTAAAAAGCACCGGCGTACGTTGCAATTACTTTCGTCGCCTCTGCCTGCAAAGATCTTGGAAAGCGGGGCAGGTCTCGGCGCTAAAGAGTTTTTGGAGCTCCATTCAAGCCTGGCTTCATTTCCTGAACTCCAATGTGAGCTGCTCTGCTCATATGGGCTGAAGAGGGAGAAACGTGAAACGCCCGTCACGTGTGCGCTACAGGCGGTCGCCTTCTGTCTGGAGGAACTATTCCCAAACGTTCATCGTCTCCTCAAGATCCCAGCGACTCTGGCCGTAACAACGGCGGAAGCTGGAAGTTCGTTTTCTTCACTACGACGGTTGAAAACATACCTGAGAGCGTCCACTTCAAATGAGCGACTGCTCGGTTTAGCGCTTTCGAATGTTCTCCGCGACATGGAATTTCAAGCGGAGAACGTCCTGATATTCTTTCGGCTGCATCATAGCAGCTTGGCATAAATGAAATGATCTAGAGAGCATGTAAATTGCTTTCTGAAATAACTAGTCGCAGTTATTTTCTTATTCGTGGTAATTTACGGTGTGCTAAAGAACGCTACTACTTCAAGGTGTTCAAGGCAGCAGAGGGGTGTACGGACGTCACGTGCAAAAAGTTAAAATTATATTTTAGATCGAAACCGTTCATCTATTTCAATTATAAAATAGTGCGTAACGCTGTTGAACTTACCGAATGTCCTTTGGCGAACGCTTTTAACCTGCATTTTGTGAACATTAGAAGCGGGATTGTTACTGTAAAGTATTGCGTTTCTGATGATAGAAACAGCAGCTCGATTTTTTAGATCTGGTTGTAGAACCTGACGTCATTAATGTGATTTTACAACTTAAGAAAAGTGGAGCTTATGACGTGAATGGTTTACAAATAAGGCCTGTTAATTATGTTGTTCATTTATAAGCGTCAGTGCTAACGCATATATTTAATCTTTCTTTGAGGACTGGTGTTTTTCCTTAACGAATACAAATAGCAAAAGTGTCAGTACTACACAAAAAGGGAGTGTAAATGTTATGGGTAATTAAAGACCGATTTCTATATTGTCAGTATTTTCTAAAGCACTTGAAAGGGTACTTTATACACGTATGACTTTTTTTTTTCAACTAAGCATAACTTGATATGAGTTTGGTTTTATAAAGCATAAATCTACCGCGGCTGCCCTACTCATCCAGAAAAAAATCATCTTGAAAATTTTGATGAAAAAAATTGTTCTTGGAGCTTTCATAGATTCCACAAAGGCTTTTGATTGCCTTAATCATGAAATTTTACTAGCGAAATTAAATGCATATGGGATTCGAGGGCATGCTTTGAAGTGAGTGAAGTCTTACTTACAGCATCGAATGCAATTAGTTTATATTGATGGATATTCTTCAAGTTCGAAGCAAAATTCTGACTGGTGTTCCACAGGGATATTAGGTCGTTTCCTTTTTAATATATACGTTAATGATATTGCAACATACGACGGAAATGAACTCTTTATTAATAATATTAGGTAGTCGAAAGCACGTAATTCTGATCAGTACTCAAGGTGTGCGTGAGCGCAGCGCCACCTTTGCTTACAGCGCAGTTGTTTTTACAATTCATTTAATATTACGTCACTGATATTGTTTTATATTATCACCATGTGTTCGTTTTATTATGTTCGCTTTGGTTTGATTGAACTGTGTATTTTAGTGAGGATAGTTTGTTATACTTGGCCTTGAAATTGCCATCCTTCACCCCACAAGTGTTTCGAAATATCCGTTCTCTATATATCTGAGATCAAGTTCCTCATCCCATTAAATATATATAAATGAAGGAATATTTCCCGTTTTATTTATTTGAGCATTTTCTACTCCACAAACACTCTTCCCGAATACATATAAGTTGGAGATAGTCCGCGCTCCCCCTTTGCTCCATGCCCCGCGCAAAACCGACTGCGTGTGCAGGGGAGCCAGCGGGTCCCCGTACGGGAGGGGGGGGGGGGGGGGGTGTAGGTTGGGCATTTCGGGAGGGGTTTCGACCCCCAAACCCCCCTCTGCCTACGCCACTGCCAGGCAGTGTGGGATATCGCCAGCATGACGGCTCCACGGCCTTCCCATGTTGTCGTTTTTGGTCACCATGCCGCGCTGACCGACCGAGGTGCGTGCCCCAGCGTACAGTTTTAAATATACCCGCTTAGTTTCCAGTACCATGTTAAATAACAAACCTTTACAAATTGTTTCAACGTACAAATATCTTGGAGTGAACTTCTCGTTCTGAAAGCTCACGGTAAACTTTGGTATCTAAAACGCATGCTTCGTTCGATACGAAAATCACTGCTTACAAAGCCTCGATTCGACCTGTTCTCGAATATGCCTCCCAGGTATGGGAACCTCATACGGCTGTCAATATTGACAAGTTAGAAAGAATACAGAGATATGCATTGCGATTCATTTACAATATATTCAAACGAAACGAATCTGTGACGTCGCTGTACCAGAAAGCCCAACTAGAGTTCCTATCCTCAAGGTGCCGTACTGAATGACGATTTATTAATGCTCCGAGTTACGCGAAGCTTGTACAACAGGGCGATGGCTCCGTATCTTTGTCGTACTGACTCTTCTAGATTTACCCTTTATTCCACGAACAATGAAAGTGTGGAACAGCCTTTCCGAAGTACAGGTGAACTCGTGATAAGTCGTATTATTTTCAAAGACATTGGAAGGCTGTTCGTCAAAAGTTGACTCTTTTGTTTTGTTTCGCTGTTTGTTGCATTTCTATAGTATTATTACAGTGTACTAGAATGCTTGGGTAGTGTTGGGACCGGAGCGGCTCGCCTGAGGCGCGTGGTATTGATCGCGACAGGTGTCGACACCGGCGCATTATCCAGAAGGTGTGCGCATGCGCGGCTGGGGCGCGAAAATATGAATTTTGGTGCCGCTTTGGTACACTCTAAGAAATGCCTGCGCGCCTACTTACCCGCAAAACACTCAAAGAGCCAATCATTGCGATTTAGGAAATCAGTTCAGCGAATGATGAGGCGAAGCATCTGTTGAGATCTTAAAATTAAGTCTGCGGTATGGCATGACGCAATGCAAAGCGTCATGCTTGCATTGAATAACGCCACAGCGCAGACTTAATTTTAAGATCTAAACAGATGTTCCGTTCCGCCTGATCATTCGCTGAGCTGATTTCCTAAATCGCAATAATTGGCTCTTTGAGTGTTTTGCAGGTAAGTAGACGCGCAGGCATTTCTTGGAGTGTAGAGTGCACACATGATTTACGATACAGCTATGACCTGCCAGCGGCCGTACCGCGGCATCAATTACGCTGCGGCACGACCGTTGGCAACATGATGCTTGAATGTATTGGACGGTACAAGCTACTTTATTCTGCCTTCACATAAAATGAATTGCGAGTCTAAGTTGTTTCAGCGTAGAATTAGCTGCGTCTTTCGGTTCTTCGGATGGTGAGCATTTTAAATGAAATGCCTATTTCCGATTGGTTGCAAGAGGCCAAACATTCGATATTTGGCGAAAACATTAAAAACTCGAAAGCAGTTTTTTTTTTGCCATCTTATTTCATGGTGGAACGAAGCGGCACATACTAAGCCCGATATTGTTTGTGTATGTTTGTAAGTACCTTATTTTCTGTCCGTCTTCTTCTTCTTTCTTGACCTTAATCAGCTTGCTTCACTTGTCACTCATTCTTGTGTTCATTTATGCGACAAACCACCCAATCGACGGTCGCAAAAAGATAATGATCTTATATTTCTTCATGGCTGCCACGACCATCCGAGGACCACCCGACGTTCACTTGTAAGAAATGTCTTAGAAGCCGTGAGAATTTTTATCACGTGTTTTAACATTGAACTTAAGTCCAAAAACTGAGACAACGTGGGCTGAACAAGTAATGCTTTATAAGATTCAAAGAAGAAACAAGCATCTATTTCACATCATTTAGACCTGCAGGAAACAACAGTACACGTAATTAAGGCAAGGTAAAAGTTGTGATAGTTTACAGCACGGCATTGAAATACACGGTTACAATGTGCTGCGCATACATGGTTACAATGTGCAGCGCATACATGGTTACAATGTGCAGCGCATACGTGGCCCTGAAGGTATACTTGGCATACCACATCAGCTAAGTTGTCGAAAAAAATGAACACCGCCCTTTCGATGATGATCTTGTTAGATTTCGGCTCTAGAGCAGTCTCCAAATAATCAACACTGTCGAAGTTGCTGAACTTGTGAACAGCGCAGTAGGGAGTTGGTGTATTCAGGGAGCCTAGTGCGTTGCGATCGATGCCTTGTGGGATCACCGCAGGAGCTTCGCTGTTCACCACTCGTGACAACGTGTCTGTTTCCCGAGCGAGCCCCGAACGCTTCGCAACGATGGGCTCTAGTGGACTTGCCTTCAGCTTCCTTTCCCTTTGTCCTGCGAGAGGGTTACCACTAACGTCCTGGGGTACACTTGGCAGCAGAGTCGGCACCGCGTCTGGCGTAAGCGCGGGGTGTCCACAAGGAATCCTCACTTCCTTTCTGCCAAATATATGGACGTCGTCTCGAAGGATAAAGCGGGGCTCGAAGTGCAGCTCGCAGACGGCGCTTGTTTCTTCAAGACGCTTGTCCGATCGTTTCAGATTCCTTTCCCAAAGATCTCGTGGCACTGTTCTTTGGAACGCCGAAAAGGGACGCCGTTTTCACGCCTTTCAGTCGGATGTAGCCCGTTTGGCAACCAGGTGCGCAGCAAGAGTTCTCTCGCCGTTTGGCCGACGGCTTTTCGGCGCTACCCTTACGCGTTCACTATCCGCAAAATCAGAACGCACAAGATTCAAAACATGTTTCGATCGAACACACGGAACTATGAAATCGTGGTCGGCTTACCAACGCGCGAGCCGCTCAAAGAAAAAATGAAAGCCGTTTACAACTTGAGGAGGAGGAGGAGGGAAGAGTACTCAGGGAGGGTATACCCCTCCTCCTTCTCCTCCCCTCATCCTTCAATATCGTCCGGGGGGGGGGGTCCACGTGACCTCGGGGGGGGGGGTGCAGAGGGGGGGGGGTGGCTACGCTACGCCGCTCAAGCCGGAAACGGGCGCCTAAGCGCTGCGCTCTCAAAAAAGAAACAATCGCGTCGTTGACTTCAAACGCATTTTCCGCCAAACATGGCGGACTGCGCGATTTTTCCGGGTAACTCGACTACAGCGCCGCCACAAACTGTCAATACACGCGCCCTCATGAGCTCCCGTTGCCGAGCCGCTCCGGTCCCAACACTATACCCAAGTATTCTAGTACACTGTGGTATTATTGCTGTATTCACTACATTTTATTATTTTCTCGTATAAGTTCTTGTCCACTAAAATGTACCGCCCCCTCCTGCCACAACCTCCAAAAAGAGCTTCGCGGTATTTCTCAATAAAAAGTGCGAGCCAACCGGTCTCCCACCTCTGTTGCAGCCTGAGCAGTGCGTCGAGCGTCTCCTGCAGCTGGCGGACCTGCGTCTCGAGCTGCCCGATGTCCTGCTTCAGGCTCTCTGCCCTGGCCGCCACCGAGAGGGACGCCAGCCGATCCACCACCATCTGCTCGCCGAGCGTCTGCTGGGAGTCCTGGAAGTGGCGGTCCAAACCAAGCCGCAAAACGAGCCGCCATTTTGAGAACGAGAGAGAAGAGGGGAAAGGCTACCCGCGCTTTCCCCTCGCTGGTGCGTTAGAAAGAGTGAAAGTCCCGGACGAGAGGCTTCGCCGGTGTCGGGTGTATGCATTGCCCGAACTTGTTTTGCGCTTTCTCTCTGTTTTACACTCCCAAACTTAATTAGTGCCGCGGGCTTAGATGGCGACAGTCCCCCGGTCATCGGGACACCATTGTTCTGGTATAGGGCTGCACGAATAACGACAAAAAGCGTCGAATACTGTCCGATGATTTATGTAGCTTGCACGGAATCCCTCCCCGGCGCCGACCCTTCGACCCAAATCCCGGCAGAAGCTTAGGAGGTCCGCCGTCAATTTGAGCGTTTTTATCGGAACATATTTTCGGAAAGGGTACTAAACATTTAGCCCATAGCAGCAGTTAAATCATTAAAAAGCTGTTTACATAATTTATAATCGTTAAAATACGCTGAAACCGATACCGAAACTAACTTGCCACTCGACTGGTCCGCCATTTTGACGTGACGTCACATGTGGTATAAACACTCGCACGTGTGCAGTTTGAGCCTGGCCAGCCTGGCAGCAGTTCACTGTTTTGTATTTGTGCCACGGATAAAAATGGACTCATCAGGCTCGTCTGAATCGAGCAACGATGAGGATATGCTGCTAGATTTTGAGGACGATGACGATAGCCCGTCCTCATACGATCCGCCGGCATCGCCCCCGAGGGAACCGCCAGTGGCGGCTGCATTCGCGATCCGCCGCCATGTGGACCCAGATGCCGCTTCCGAAGCGGAATGGTAAGGCAGCTTTTGTTGCTAGCACGCCAAGAAAAACTGATCGACGTTATGCCTTTTAATTGGAGGCACTTTTTGTTATATCTTGGGGTCTGACAATAGACGGTTTTAGTAGACCGTGTATTCAAGCGACGCTTCCGTAGCGCGAGACCCTACGGCACAACACCAATTTCCTCCAGTCGCCATTACGCGCTCTTACATAACTGTATAAACCGATAACATAAGCAAAAAGCAGACAGTCGCTAGCACCAACAAGCTACAAACAAGCACCCTGACCAACATGTGACGTCACGGCAACGTCAGCGCCATCATGGCAGCCTCCGTGTGCCGCTCTTGCTCAGTGTTGCCAGTAGGGCGGCAGCAAGTGATTTGGGTGTGTACATGTAAATTTCAAAATTCATTTTCTTCTAAGAAAATTATTATTTTTCCGAGATATTTTGTACACATGCTCAGGAAGGGCATCCAAATACATGGTGAAAATTTTATAGAAATCGGTGACCATCAAAATCACGGCGGAGATGCCCTTTAACGCGCCATGCCTCCAAGTTGCGTCATGCATCGGGGGAGCGGCCATGGCCTCGCGTACCAGAACATCCGGCTACACCGCTCCCCTAGCCAACCGACGTCCCGCGACTGGCTTTTTTGGAACAAAGGACCCAAGGCTTGATAAGGGGACGCAGGACAAAGAGGGCTCTTTCTCTCGGACGGCGGCTCTCTCGAACGGCGGGACACGAGGGATGGTGCAGCGGCGACAGAGGAGGACACTGGCGCGGGAGTTGGCGGGAGACGGACGATGGCGCGGGGAAAGTGCGGGCAAGACGTTGAGCTGCGGACTCGACGAACGGACCGGACGACGACCCTGGACGACGACGTCCCCATGACGCGGTGTGGACGACCACCACTGGGACTAGGAGCAGCTGCAGTGGCAGCGGACTCTGCCCCGGCCTCGCTGATGACCGTTCCCCGATCCCGAAACCCCCAGGCAATTAGTGAGTAAATAAACCCTTTTGCCGAGAGCGAAGTATTGCTGTGTCATATTCATCCTGGAAACAGGGTCTGAGGGAATCGGAGTTAGAAGCCCGCACGCTTTGCACATCACCCCGATCTCCGGGGGCAGTGGGTTGCTTCCGTAAACCGAAGAGACTTTTTCCCAACGCTATCCTCTCGACTGTGCTCGGAACATGTTGTGAATAGAGCGCGCACCGAACCCTGTACCGCCGATGAACATGCACTCTTAAAAAAAAGCTAGTAAAAAAGCTAGTAACTGCAGCAGTTACTACCTATTTCTGACCGTTACTACATTTCACTAACTATTTGCTACCTCAAACGCGCGATAGGTAGTAAAAAGCTAGCAAATGCAGCCATTACTACCTTTTTACTAGCTATTTACTACCGCAAAGGCGCGGAGAAGATGGCGGCGCTTGCTTCATACCCGATTGCCAGCGTTAGCGACGTACTTGCTGTTTCGGAACGCAGGGGAGGTATCCACACGCAATCGTAGCGTCAAATATTGTATGAGGGGCATGTTTAAGGGTTGGAGCTGACTTTATAACGATCGCAGCCTCCGTACCAGCACGACGTGGAAGCCAGCGCCAGCAACGTTACTAGAACCACTCAGTTGGGAAACTGCCATGCGAGAGTGCTCTGAAACAGTGGCACCGTTGGATCCGTCCACATGAACCGAGCTAATGGCGATCACAGACGCCGCCAGTTCTCCTGCAGCGGCCAGTCAGAGGAACTGCACGTTACTTCTGCTTTTGATTGTAATCGGCCATTTACGGGCGCCAGAACAGATACTGTGGAAAAGGCTTCGCGGTACCGCCCCCTCATAACCAGGCGGACGCGCCGCGCGATTACTGCTAGGTTAATATGCGCCTAGCTCGGGACGCGCTACCATGAAATCACCGCTGAGGCACGGTTGCATCAAAAACAATATTACAGTGTGCATGCAAAACTTCCAGAACTAAATTGATCTTAGAAGACAACACGCGCTCCCTGATTTTGTACTGAATCTCCAATAAACATTACTACAACAAAGTGTTTTTCCGTTGGTTTTTACGCAAGAAACGATGCTTTCGTGCAAGCTCAATGGCGACCACAGTTAAGCACGAAATGATACAGAGTGGCGCTATTGTCGCATTTAGCTCGGTTCTCGGTGGACGCTCAGCGGCCCAGGTTCTCAGACGGCGAGTTTCCCAACTGAGAGTTCTGAGTAACGTTGGCCCCAGCTATAGCCACTAGTACCCCAGCGCTGCAGCGAGCGCAGCGGCCATTGTTGATGCAATGGCCATGCGGCTTACTTCTTTCCTTCTCGTTTGCATTCGTTTGTGAGCGTTTATATTTTCATTTTGGTTTTAACTGGGATGAAAATAGCCACGTAGCACATACTAAAACGTTTCCGAAAACAGAAAAAGTTCAATCTGTTTTTTTTCAATATTTTTTATATTTGTATTTTTTTAAATCGTATGTTTTTCTCTCACAAGAGACGCTTGGCAACATTGTACGACAAGCAAGTTGGGGCGGTTGGGGCCAGTCGGAGTTCGCAAGACGCTAATTTCTTTGATGTGAAACTGCCGTTTTTGCCTTGTGTCGTGTGCAGCTCTCGTGTTCCCGCGTTGGAGTGCATAGTTAACGTTCGTGCGCTCGACGGGGCGAGTGTGTGCGTGGACCTGGACTGCTCCGAGGATAGTTCTAACGAGCCGGTGCCGCTGTCACTGGGTTGGATTTCGTCGTCCAAGAAGCTTTTCTCCACCTCCTACTTGACACTGAGAACTTCTTCACGGTTTGTGTGTGCTCGGTGGTTGAATGATTCTGATTGAGCTGTCTTCGGTCGTGACAGTGCACTGTCACAACCGTTGATGTGCGTCGTTAATAGTGTATGTAGCTTTGGGACTAATGAAAAAAAAACTCTTTTGGCATTCTACGAGTCTTTCTGAATTTGCCACAAAAACGCGAGCATTCGTCAGTGTACTACAAAAATTAAGACGCGAGCTGCACGCGGTATTAATTTTGCATGCATTTTTGTAGCGCAGCACGCGAAAGGAGTGCAGCTGCCGTCGTACTCTCCGTCAATTACAGCCTTCGTTCGCCGCCGGAGACGGCAAGAAAGCCTCTCTCGCCGACGGCGACCGCATGTATCGATTTAGCGAGCGACGAGGCGATCGACGGAGACAGCGACGAGCGACGGCGATTTCTCACGGTCACCCGTCGCGTCGCTCGGTTTTTTAATTTCTAGGAAACGTCGCTCATCGCCTTGGCCGCTTGTTCCCGTCGCTTTCATGCGGTTTGCCTCGTCGCGCAACTTACCTGTCGACTGCGAATAACTGACGTGCTGATACACGACGACAAGTTTGCGCACTCAAATGGTCAGTATAAAAGGCTTAATGGCAGTCAGAGAAGTGAGCGGGGAGGAAGTGGCCGAGTGGGCTAACGCGTCTCACTTTGAAACCTTGCGCTGGGAACCTCCTGGGTTCGAACCCCACTGCCCCCGCCCGTAAGTTAGCGATTATGTGTTTGTGTGCTTTGTTTGTGTTAATGCATTGTGTCGATTGTGTGCTAAAAATGTGGGTGTGCATGTTTATATGTATATATGCAAATGCGGAAGAATTGAAATAAACTAAATAATCGGCTTCTTTTTTGTGTACGTTTAATTGGGCGGTGACTAGCGCCACCTGGATTACTCATTTCCAATTTCAATTTTTTGTTGCGCCCGCCACCTGGTGGTAAGTGGCATAACCGCACACCTTTTTTTTTTCACCGGAAATCACGTGACTAGTTGAGTTTCCGGTCTTCCGTCGGGAGGTAGCGCTAGTTACTAGCTAGAGGTAGTAAAATACGTGGATTCTACTTTGAGGCTAGTAGCAGTTACTAGCTTCGTGACCTAGTAACCGTTACTAGCTTGACCGTTACTACCTCAGGCTACTAGGTACCTAGTAACATATGTGACAGGCGGTTACTAGCTCTTACCTAGTAAATACTACTAGCTTTTTTTAAGAGTGTGGGGTACGCTCGCAAGGTGCGTGCGAGTTTTCTCGTGATAATTGCTGCTTCAGCTTCTAACTTTTTGTAACTGAATTTACCTTAATATTTATATTTTGAAGTGGTGACACCGACTCGATTTTATCCTCTACAACACTTAGTTGAAGGCTCATATCCACCCCCGGGTGTGGCTGAAAATTGTCGAAAGAGAGCCGGGAACCTATGTTGACCGTCACAACGCGATTATTTCTCTACGGGGCGCGGTGCCGTCGGGGCTGAGATGCGCTCCGATTGCAAACCGAAACCTAAAAACCCGTCGAATTTGCGCGGTTTTTCAGAAAACCGTAAAATGCTGCGCCTGCCTTCTATCGTTCTGCAATTTGTTAATTTAGTGTTTTTCGATGATGCTGAGCAATGTTCTAATTGAAACCATGCCCTTAAACACAATAATAAAAAATAGTTAATTACACGAAAATAATTAACAATCTAATTATCTCGGACTTTAGTAATTTTCCTAAATGGGCCCCGGGCCCAAGACCAAAACACCACAAGCCTTTTTTTTTTGTGCTGTGACGCGTAGTTCTCGCAATATCGAATTTGTCCGACGTTATGGTGGAGTAGAAGGGGATATGTGGCCATCGCTTGCTTCTCCCAGCTTCCCAGAGCGCGGTCCCACGCTTCATGCCTCATCTGTCACTACCGCCATATGGCACCACCTGTGACCTGACAGCAGCGTAAATATATATAAAAATATACAAGGTGTCGGGTTCCCATTTACGGCTTAACAATACCTCTATACGGACTGGGATGAAACGCACTGTTCACAAACAAACCCGCGTTCGCTCACACGAGGTGTGGGCACAGCGCATGCGCAGAAACCAAAATTGCGTGAGGTAATGCGCATGCGCCATGTCGACAGCAGCGCCACCGCAGCTGTCGAGACGCGTGCTTCCGCCCGCGCGAACGTACCCCCCCCCCCCCTCCCCCTCTAGCCCACCATCGTACCGACCTGGTTCACGCGTGAGACGATAGGACGGCACTTACGCCCGAGGAGATGGACTCGTCGTCTCCCCTGGGTGTCAGGAAGTGGTGCCGGGGCGGCGTCAGGGGCACCCCGGTGTTCCGGTCCGTGAACAGGGTGCGTACGAAGCCCGCCAGGTCCGTCTTGGCGTTCACGGCCCGGCACGACGACCCCACAGCCTCGTAATGCTCCGCCTGCTCGTGAGCCTGACCAAGAGAAGAGAACAAAAGAAATATGCACATGTAATTGTGATAAACAAAATAGCGGTAAATGAACCATTGACGGACCAAGGATGGTCCAAAGGTTGCGGCCATCTTGGCGACTCGAAAAGTAGTGCGGAGAGCAAGTCGTCTGCCTCTTGTGCAAGGGTTTGCGGTGACGTCAGAACGACGCCGAGTTCTGATTGGCTTTGATTGGAAGAATAGTGGGTAGACCTTAACGCTAGATGCTTTGATGTCTAGCCACTATTTTTTTTAATCAGCCAATAAGATCTCGACGTTCGGACACCGTCGACAACCCTGTGCACAAAGCAGACGAACTTTTTTATTCTTATTTTTTTCCACTTTTAAGATGTCGTGCGTCCGTCTGTCTATTCATCTGTTCGACCGTTTGCACGTTTCTACTAAATTTAGCGGGAAAATTGACGTCACGTGTCCTGGCACCAATTCAGTCTCCACGCTAGATATTGCGGGGAAACGCTGCGCTCACCACTGGACTACAAAAGTATTTCGCTCGCTGCCCTTAGCCGTTACAAACGAGAAATCGTCGCGATTTCAGACCCAGTTCGCCTGGGTCTGAAATCGCGACGATCTCTTGGTTGTAACGGCTAAGGGCATCGCGCGAAATACTTTTGTAGAGTCCAGTGCTGAGCGCTTCGGGAATTCCGGTGGCGCACCGCCTGGGTGTGAAATTAGGGCACCGCCACTGGAACCAGCCGGTTCCGCCTAGATCTAAAATTGGGGCACCAGTTTGTATACCGTCTGGAACTGCGCGTTTCCAGACTGGATACAAACTGGTGCCCCAATTTTAGGTCCAGGCGGAACCGGCATTTTTCATTCCGGCCTGTATCTGACATTTTCGTACGGGGCCGGAGTGCAGGGAGGGGAAGGGGGGGGGGAGACGCCACGGCCGGAGAGTGGGAGGGGAGGATGTGGTAGGGCCGGCCCTGGGGACGAAGGGTGTAAGAATATACTTTTTTGGTTCTGAGAGTGTTGAGCCGCCAAGTAGGCTTACTTGGCGGCTCTAGTGTATACTCATCACACTTTCCCTTGCGCACACATACTTCCTCCCTCACACACAGGCGCACCCAGACTAGTGGAAGAGGGACGTGGAGGAATGGGCACCTTCGAGGCCAGGAGGTCGGCCGCCGCCAGCAGCGACTGCGCCACGACGGTGCTGAGGTCGCAGTAGACGTCCTGAAGCTCGTCGAGCAGCCGGGGCAGCGTGTTGCCGTAGTACTCGTCCAGCATGCCGTTGGTGGCGGCCAGCTGCTGCACGTACGCGTTGTGGCAGTCGTAGTAGGCCGCCAGGGCGGCGTCGTCGGCCGCGTCCACCGGGTCCGAGAACCCGCGCCGGCTCACGGTGCGGTACGCCTCGGCGTACTCCGCTTGGCACTGTCGTCGAGAGAGGGCGGGGCGCGCGCTTAATGGCCGACGGGCTCGTCGGCCACACGCGCGACCATAAGCGTCGCTATGATCGGCATTCACAATTGGACAAACGCTCACATTACGTCTTTACTACTTTTCCAGTTCCTCCACGGAAATAAGAGTAACATCAGAGTGTCAACTTTGATGGTGTTGGATTAAGAATATAATGATCCTAAACTCCTAGACTTCAATCGTGCTTTTTACACACACAATTGATCGAGCTTGTAGTTTGCAACGGATGATAAGTAGCCAGGCTTACAAGTCGTGACGTCAAAACGAGACAAATCCTGGTCGTGACATCACAGATACAAACCATAAGAGTTCGATAAGTAACCGAGTTTGCGGCATTAACCAATACGAACGCGAAGCAACCAAGCATGGAGCCTGATGATCGCAGGCCACGTCCTGCCTTTATCCTATAGCTGTGTCGACGAAGCGGAGTTCTAGCGGACTGCCCCACCTTGTTGAGCAGTTCCTCCGCTTTGACGAGGATGGTCTCGAAGCTCTCCCGGTGCTGGAAGATCTTCCGGGACTGCACCTTGCGGTGGAACGTCTTCTCCAGCAGCATGGCCCCGACGTGGTGGCCCAGGCTCCGAGAGATGTCGCCGTGCACCTGGACATGGGAGGGACCCAAGCAGCGAACCAACGCGTGACAATGCACGGCCGGGACATCATGCTATCCCGTTTCACTTAGGCACGAGCGTAGCACAAGCCATAAGTGGTGTACTAGAGTGAGCTCCGACGTTTCAGCATCGCTCTGTGCTGCATATTGCCGCGGGCGCAGCTGACCAAGTAGGCAGCGCGCCCGTGGAATAACGGTTATCGCGCTTGTCTTCCACGCAGAAGGCCAGGATTCGATTCCTGGCCGTGCCTACACATTTTTGTTGACGCTGTGATTTGATGTTCTAGTGAATTCGAGAGCCGCCTTGCTTGTTCGAGGTGCGAATGTTCTACGCGTCGAACTTTCTACGCCGATTATTCCAGAAGCCCACGCGTGTACATAAGGGGTTTCGCGTGGTGAACCGAAGTCAGTTTTCGCCTCAGCGTTCGATCCTGCAGCTTCGCCGCTTTCGACGCCCGCGACGCTCTGTTGTTATCTTTCTCTTTTCCATTTATTTTTGGGCACAAGTTCGCCCCATTAAACGTTTCAGTTTTCTCAGTTATTCCTTTGTTTTGTCACCTCGTCATTCGTGACAATATATATAGTCGTGCTTGTAGCTTCGGCTTTGCTTGCACACAATGTGAAACAAATTATAGCTGGCTGGCTGGATGGGTGGATATGGGAAACCCTTTTAATATGCTGCATCACCTTGCCAATTAAAAAGAAATAACAGCTAACATTTTGTGACGGAAATGTTTTCAAAAATTACAATCAATGTGTCTAAAGTGCCTCATAATTCGCAGCCGGGTGAACATGCCTTTCGCTTTACGGATCGCCATGAAGAAAATAAGACAATAGAAAGGTTTGCGTAGATTGTACGCTGCGCATCGCGGACCTAGCGGGAGCGTGGTCAATTCAAATGTGACGGCACGAGCTCCAGCTAGCAATGCGAAGCTTTAGCGCGCGGTCTACTAAAAGTTTATATTCATTTTTTCTTACTTGTGCCACCGGTCACATCACCAATGTTTGGTCATATCCACTTTCCCAACGTCTATCTTCCCTGGCTATCTTTGAACCTAAATATACGTTTATCAAATCAGTCGTGATGAATAACCGAGGGACCTTGGAATGAATCACCACCCTGCCGCTTTGATCTGGACGAGCAACGTACGGTCATCTTCGTGATGCAGGTTACAGACTTCAGGATAGCATTTGCACTGCACTGGTTCAATTTATCCTCTATAGCGCGAACCAGTATCTCCATACGTTGTCAGACATAGAGCCACTAAACAAAGCTACGCTTTCTGAATACCGAAAATCCAAAACTACGCGGCTGAAGCGCGTCAGGCGCCGCCATCTTGGGTCCACGCGAAGACGGAGGAGTGACTCTAGCCAAGCCAAGCCGAGCTGTAGCCGTCGCCTGCGCCAGCTGCCGCAGCCGCAGATGTGGCAGCGAATCAAGGTCGTGTTGTTCGTATCTCGACATAACAAGGAAAACGGGCGGGCTGAGCGACGGACTTCAGCGTGCGCGAGCAGTAAACAGTGAACAGCACCAAGCAGAGGACCGCTGGACCCAAGATGGTGGCGTTGAGAAAACGCGATGATGATGATAGCGACTCACGTGACTGCCGCTGTCCAATGATGCAGCAGCGAACCAGAATATTGTTGGATAGAGCGACTGTATTGTCGGCAAAATGCCAAAGAAAAGGAATGCGGTACTCTAAGCGTAGCTTATTTAGTGACTCTGGTCAGACCAACCGCTTGTTGTCCAGACATCTAACGTTTATTTTGCTTCTGGGGCAAGTTACTGGCGAGGCGGAAGCGGTGCGGTCGCACATTCTACAGGGTGAAACAAGGAGACGGCAGGCTCTTTAAATCGACCGGAAAATTCGGTTTCTTAACCTATCGCGCTACGATTTTGTGCAACGTTGCCCACAGATGGTGCATTTTTTTGTAAAATTTGCAAAGAACGAACTTACTTGAGGAAAAAGTAAAGAAAGAAAAAGGCTTAGCTCCTATGGAAATGCAGCGACGCCACCGGTCTTCAAACAACACGGCGCCATTTCGCACGGGAGACAGAGATGGCGCAACGAACGCCGCCAACGTAAGGCAAGGTAGCGCAATTCCTCCTCTCCCCTCGTTTTCCTCCTTTCCATCGACGCCAATCCTCCTCGCCCTATGTCCGCGCCACGCCCCCCGCCGCCATGTCTGAGCTGGGCCCGCAACGCGCGCGACGGCGCGCGCCTGTGTGCCGGGCACAACCGGGTGCCTGGCCGTTCATGTTATTGGATACGGCGGACTAGATCTTTTTTTTTTCTAATATAAAGAGAGTTTTGTTTTCTAACATGAAGAACCTAGCGTTTGTGCACCTTTATTGGAGTTTTAATGTTCGGGAAGACGTCTCTATCGGCAAATATAATAGCCCGAGCAGAGTTGGGATCGCTCGGGCGTGAAGACAAGCTTTCTCCAATTCCGCTAAACGCAAACGATTAATAAAAAATAATAAAAAAAGCAGTTGAGTTTTTTGGAACATCGGCATGCACTGCGAAGTTATATTTCGTTTACCCGTTTATTGCAGCAAAAGCTGAGAGCAGGCACACGATACAATGTACCTCTCCCTGCGTCTAAATAGAGTTTCGTGGGCCAGGAGTGCGTTGCTAGCGGGAGCTCGTGTCGTCGCTTTGAGCATGAATTGGGCACACCCCGCAAGGCTCGCAATTTAACGTAAGCTCTACTAAAACGGTTTAGTATCTTAAACGAAGTGCATTTGGAGAATCGGCATCGCTGGAGTTAGGCAAATAAATGACACCACTATGCGTGTAAAACACTACCTTTCGGTAATTTTTAGCATCACCGATCGTTTTGTCAGTTCACCAGCTTGGTTTACTTCATACACATTTTATAAGCGTAAAATACTACTTGCAACTGTGCACATGCGCGCGGAGGAATATGCGACGTCTGCTGTATACGCGCCTCGTGCATAAAACTACACGTCAAATAATCAAATACACTCACTTGTATCCCATCCGTTAAAATGAAAAATAGCGTGTGCTCGGTTGCCTTGCCAGCACGTTTCTCATTTATCACATATATTAGTGTTTTGACGTTCTCACGCGCAAGGTACACCCTTGAGTTCACTCTCAAAGCGCATAAGCTTTGCCCCACACCCGCGGGCGTACCTTACTGCGTGAGTTACAAAACGAAGACAGAGGATCCTTCAACAAAGCCTTTGAAATACAAGTGCAATTTTTTATTGTGAATAATTGATGCTTTAATAATCACAAAAGACAAATCACATACAAAGATGAAGCCAAGAAAATATTTATTGCTACAAGGCAAAATATTGCACATTCGGAAGAGGTCGGTGTGAAAAAATGGAAGGATCTGCATATGGCTTGAGTTTCTTGAAACCAGTCTTTGCCAAGATCACTGGTACAAACTGATCGTTCGTGACGTGATCCTGAAAAATAAATGCAGCATCGCATATCTTTAGTTGCCATTTGTGAAGTACCGATCGCGGAAATATGTTGCAAACAAAATCGCGAGGTGCTCAATTGTTGGTGACTCTCCTTTCACTGACGCAAGATGCACGCGGTAACACTGCAATCCTTTTTTATTTTAGTGGCACCCTAGTCTCTCACGCATCGTTCTCAACTCGGCCGACTCAATGCAAGCGAGCTAAGAGTGAGCGAGTCAGTTTCTATGATCAAATACGCGCGAAAAGATGTGTCCAAGTCCTTCGTGCCGGTAATATAGTTCCGTGTTTGTCTCGTCTCATGATCGTACTACGCGATCTTCATCGGCGAGACCGAAAGAGACAGGTAATACGATTCAGAGTTTGACGGTGACTTACCTCGCAAAGTTTCCCTCGGAGGCACTCGAAACTTTTCGACCGATCCGTTGGAGCCATTGTCTTCGCCGTTGAAGATTTTCCTTTCCCGTCGGGACGAAAAAAAGGTTCTTTCCTTTCGCAATGCTGTTTGTGCAATCTACAGCGCAGCATGATGGCATCGCGTTGCCGCCGAGGTTGTGGTGAAATATAAAAACCTACTGCAGGGCCGCGAACAACGGAGCCGCCGCTACGCCTGGCCCAGTGATGGCGTTGGTTTCGAGCAGACGACGGAATCGCGCGGGATCATGGGAAGACAACGGTCACGTGTCGCGCCAGATCCAATGGACCTTTTCCGAGAAGCGTTCTGCGCACGCGCGAGCGCCTGATGCCAAGCGGCGGAAATTGGCACCAAAGAATCGAGGAAATCCGGAAGGAGGCTATAGTTCAGCGAGTAGCAAACGTAATTGCAGCATACATATAATTGTGTTACGCAAAAAAGAAAGCGGACGGAAAGAATAACACGACGTTTAAGTGGACGCCACGGATGCCCCACTTGGACGGCGCGTTGGGCACGCCCCGCTGCTCAGAGAACGAAAGAAACTGGTAGCGTAGCTCCCATTATCGATTGGTAGCGCAGGTAGGGCCCTTCCTCGACTTTTAGTTCGTGCAGCCACCGCCTGGTGCCGTCGGTATGTGAAAAGGTCCATTGAAGCGAGGGGAAAGAGAACTTTGAGAGGAAAGGGCATCGGCGAGGAGAAATTTCTCTTTCCCATTTCAGACAATGGTTTGCGCTACCTTTCAGTATACAGGGGCCTTACGCCAACGAACGAGCATACGGCGCCGAGAGCCGGCACTTTAGCAGACGATCCTTTCGACTCAAAAGCGGCTCGCGTTCCGCAGGCGTCGACAGCCGCAGAAACAAAAACAGTCGTGGTAACAACAAGGAACTGCAGTTTCTTGTCTGCTAAACACGATGGCTCTCGGCGTCGTCTGCCTCGTTCGTTGGCGGCAGTTGGCGTCGCGACCGCTTGCGCCATCTCTTGTCTCCCGTGCGAAACGGCGCCGTGTTGTTTGCAGACCGGTGGCGTCGCTGCGTTTCCACAGGAGCTAAGCCTTTTTCTTTCTTTTACTTTTTCCTCAGGTAAGTTCGTTCTTTGCAAATTTTACAAAAAAAATGCACCATATGTGGGCAACGCTGCACAAAGTCGTAGCGCGATAGGTTAAGAAACCGAATTTTCCGGCCGATTTAAAGAGCCTGCCGTCTCCTTGTTTCACCCAGTATATGCTTTATCCTGTCCAACACTGTAAGTTTGAAATAAACGAAGGATAACCACGGGCTTACCTGGGAATCCACCTCGACCTCTTGCAAAAGGACTTCCCAGCAGTTGAACAGGCTGCTGTGATGAGGAGGCCTGTTTTGGGTGAAATCGGTCGCTTGTTTTAGACAGACATTTCGCCATCACAGAGACACGTTCCAACGCGACAACTCATCAACGGTTTCCTTCTAAGGTGTTCGAACCAGACTCGAGATGACAGGGGTGGGAGTACCGCCACAAAGATAAGAACCCTGTCAAGAACTGATTTTTTTTTACTATTTTGTAATTAGGGCATTTATGTGTGTTGTAGTTGAGTTTCCTACTGCTGTTGTCATGTTCCTCGGTTTCTGCTGCTTCGCTTGTCTCGACGTTTATCTGGAGGTTTTAGTTTATTTCCTTATTGTAATGCTGAAATAGCGCTGCCTATACGTGTGCCGTACCGCTTTGAACTGTATTGAGGCGGCGAGTGCCCCCTCAAACTACAATGCCTTTTGTCCCTGCCTCTCACCCGGTAAGAAATGTCACTGGGTGTCTAAACAAATAAAAAGGAAGTAAATTGAAAATGGGCAACTGCCAAACTGGAAATAATTAAAGAAAAAGAAGCTAGCGAACCAATTTTGTTTTGAATTATTTTGTATTCGCTCATCGTACCTCGATGAAGATATGATTCAAATTGTATTCTTCGGGTATCGCGCAATGCCTCGGGAGATTGTGGAGGCACGTACAGAGCGCATTCGGCGTAATGAAGAGAGCTTGCACGCAGGCAGATTGCAAACGAGTGCATATATACAATCCAAAAAGACGTTGTCCTTGGGACGGCCCTTCATCCGAACATGAATCCCGGATAATTAGTTATAACCGTGCATCTCAAGAGCGCGCGGACGCAAGCAAGAAGAGAAGGCCCGAAGTTGATTAGCGTACTCCGCTTGCTTCGAGGGCTCGCTCGACATTGCTTTTCCGTTTTTATTTTTCTTTTTTTGTATTCTTTTGCACATGGGGGTTGTCTCGCGCGGCCCCACGACGAGGAACGGCAGCAAGAAGGGAAGTTGCGCAGCGTGATCGAGTGACGAGATTGGTGCGCAGGATTTTCTTAGCTCTGCTCGCTCGTCTTGGCGTCGAACGTTGCTCGGATTAGGCCTAGCGCTGCAGCCCCGCGGTGTTTGCAACATGGGCGCCGGGTGGGGGTTCTTGTTTTCTGCATCGTCGTGTTTTTGCTAATAACGCCCTGTTGTATAATTCGGATGTGACTATATGTGGGCGCAAATGAATAGCCGCTAAGAACTAGAGCCGCGAGGACAGCGACGTAGTCATCAGAAGTTATTTGTTTGTGCTTACGCAGCGCCATCTGAATGCTGACCCAGCACTCGTACCCGATCGATGCCCCGCGCTTGGTTGAGGCCGGTGACGTAAGTAATTGTTTATCCAACACAAGCGGTTGCGTTGGACAAACACCGAGTTCAGTGGAAGACATACTATACTTCGTTAAGCCCAAACGCAGCCGACGCTAACGAGTTGATTGGATCAATGGACTTTTCCGAGAAGCGTTCTGCGCACGCGCGAGCGCCTGATGCCAAGCGGCGGAAGTTGGCACTAAAAATCGAGGAATTCGGAAGGAGGCTGTAGATCAGCGAGTAGAAAACGTAATTGCAGCATGCATATAATTGTGTTACGCATAAAAAGAAAGCGGACGGAAAGAATAACACTGACGTTTAAGTGGACGCCACAGATGCCCCACTTGACGGCGCGTTGGGCATCGCCCTGCTGCTCAGAGAACGAAGAAACTGGTAGCGTAGCTCCCATTATCGATTGGTAGCGCAGGTAGGTCCCTTCCTCGATTTTTAGTTCGTGTAGCCACCGCCTAGTGCCGTCGGTATGTGAAAAAGGTCCATTAGACATGTCAAAAGCCCACCCTATGGTGTTCATCGATGTTTATGTATACGTGCTCCGTCAATGATGAACCAATCATAAACAGAAAAGGCCTGCATGGTGACGCGCACCTGTTGACGCTGCTGGATTTGTCTCATATACCTCGTAGCATCGGCTGCCTTCGGAGTTAACAGGGGCGATGCAACAATTTTTGTACTTTGCGCAAATACCGCTTAGAACGGATCCCTGACGTTGATGACCTATGAAACACGCGTTCGTTTTTCACCCCACGCAATAGAAGTCCCAGAAACAAATTAAAGAAAACGAGCAGCGTTCACCCTCAACTGGCAGCCAGAACAAGCGACCACGCGACCTGGAATGGATTATATGCCGCCACTGTTGATCATAGCCACGCGCTGCGGGTTGGCAAAGCACAGGGACACGTGCTGAGTTCCAGACATTGTTATGGCTCGGCTATTGTCGTCGTTGAAGCGATTGGACACGGGCCACTAGCAGAATGCTTCTCGAGCTAGTAATTATCACGAGCCCAAATCAGAGCGCCCACGCAATGCTCGGGTCCAATCTATGAACCGCATTCAACATCGTCATATGGGTGTACTGGTGATCCCCACGTTACGTCATCAAATTTTGCAAAAGAGAGATTGAATGAAAATGATCGCTTTTCTCCTTGAAATTACACCTGCAACAAAGAGTTCTTGGCCAGTGGCGTTGCGTGCGGAGTATCCTTGAGTCCCACCAGTGCCAGTAAGCTCGTGTAAAGTGAAAACATTCCAACTGAATATCGTTGCACAGCTCTGCAAAGGGATGCTGAATCGGAAATGATTTTTAAATGTTTTTCTGCACCCTCTGTGCACTGCATGTGTTGAGATGGAACGCTTAAATCGCCTTCCTGATCAACACGAAACGTTCGCTTCACTACAGTTATTTAATCGCTGTACATAAATATAGTCGTTTGTAACCAATAAAAATCAATTTTGTTAACAAATTTACAAATCACCTTTCATCATCAGTAGCAATTTTAAGAGCGAAGCTAGTTCCAAAAGCTATTTTATGTTCTTTCAAATGACGGACTGTTTCAGTGAGTCGCAGACTTCTTTGTTCTTCCCTCGGGAAAAAAGATCCAGTCTTGTGGTGTTTATCTATTCAATATAACTCCCGCATGATTGCGACAAAGGTCAACACATTTTGTGTACCTGGTGAGAATAAGTGATTAGTGCTGAGCACAGGGTTCAAAAACTGGATCTCATTGGTATATTTTCCTGGTTTCAAGTGTTTCGTCCTTGCTCTGAACTTACGCTCAAATACGAGAGAAAGTGCAGTCGTACTTGGCGCCATGACAGCTGCATTGACTAGAAACAAATATGGACGAGGAAGTAACAAAATACGGGGTGTCACGATGTTATGAAAGTAATGAGTGTACAAACGATGTCATCGGACATTTTTACTTGTCTGACGTTTTGACACGTGAAACTTCCTAAAACCTTTATAAAATCCTTAAACTCCCGTAACTCGTGATCAAGTAAAAAAAAAAAAAAGAAAAAAAAAACCCTTTATTTTGAGCAAATTTCGGGAAAACTATTTTGAAGAAGGTCGTTTTGGTTCTGGGAAAACACCTAAGCTAAACAACTAATTTGTACACCCTCTGAAACTGGACGTATAGAAGTTGGTCTCTTTTCAAAAGTATAGCGTCTTTGTGAGGCTTGACGTCGCCTCGGACGCAAAAGTAGTAAAAAACGATGCCTCTCGTGCTGCACGTCTTCTGCGCCCGAAGTTCCAGTCGAATTTAGAAACCAGGGGCTCAAGCTCATTTGACTGTGGGGGCTAGATAGTTGAGGGCCAACGTAAGGCGGGAGTCTAAAAATTTCATGGAGAAGGACCTTGTGCTCTTTGCTCGTTGTAAACTTGCAGTTTTGCAACTGTCATCTTTAAGTTTGATTTGTTTAGAAGACTACTTTGGGTAAAACAATACAATGGCGTGTGTATTTAGATTATAATCTAAAACCCTGGAAGTTTGGGCGAATGAAGCGACCACAAAGCAGACAAGAAAGGCAAATAGACAGCATTCCAAATATATATTACACCGGTCGTTGTGATAACCGAACCACCAGTCGCACTGTAAAAAGATGGCAGCCATTTCATTCTGAAGGTGGATGACCGGCGAAGCTGTTTAGCACACGACACAGACACGACACAAAAGTTTGAACAAAGGTACGAACACATTTATTGTCTTATTCGGTGGTCATCGTGACGAAAGATACGCACACACACGTGCCGCCCACCGCCGCCGCTGACATTCTCGTTGCCGTTCCCGCCGTTGCTGTTCGTAGGCGCGTTGCTCTTCGGGAGTCCGGACTATTCACGACTCCAGCGAACTATAGGGGGCGTTCTGTTCAGGCAAAATGGCGGACTAAAGGAAGTGCTTTTCGTCGTTCATCACGCAGACCACCATAAATTTCTTGCACTGCAGCGTAAAATCGTTGTTCTATATAAAAGCAAAAGCAATTTTTCGACGGTAAAAACCTTCTAGTCAGTGTGTAGAAATGACACGGCGGAAGCATAAATAAATTACTGGAAACGATGTTTGCTTCTATGCTGCCTATGAGAACCAAGCAGCGATAGCAGACGACAGAGTCGAAACGACCTGCTCACTGAGCTTCTCGGCGTTGCCGCTACGCGGCGTCGATTTCGCTGGAGTCGGCAATACGCAGCCTCTCCATTACGACGAGAGAAGAGAAGTGAAATTAAAAATGGAGAACGGCAACTTGTCTTTCTGGTTCTTACAGCGAAGCTGTCTATGGCTAGGTTCTGAAATTTTTTTGCGTGCCCGGACAGAGCGTGTAGATCGAGAATTCGCGGCGTCATAATCTACCCACCAATCGTTGTGTTTCGTTCTCTTCTGACGTAGTCATCGCCCTAGTGACGTTATCAGCAACTGCACTTTGGACTTGCTATGGGCAGGACGCCCGTAGTTCGCTCTGACGAAGAAGAACATGCCCTCAAAGAGCGACAACGAGAGCAAAAGCGCGAATCGGTGCGAAAGCGACGAAAAGCCGCTGCCGCCGAACGCGGAGAGGCCGACGGGTCGGGACCATCGAGTAGCTGCTCTCTGACCGGCGAAGAACAACAGCGTGCCCGTCTGGAGCGTCGGCGGCAGCAGAAGAGTGAGTGTGATCGACGTCGTCGAGCAAAAACGACCGACGAGGAGCTGGCCGCCAACGCCAGGCGTGCGATGCGCGCGCCAGGACCCCGAGTAACGTGAGTTGTCAATATAGTCATCCCAATACAGTTTCGCTGGTTATCCCTCTTCACCAAGTGGAAGGGCACTAGGTTTTTATATACATTCGCGTGGACGACTATAATCGCCCTGAGGAGCCGGAGGAAACTAGACACGCGCGACGAGACCGCCACCCGGCGGAAAGTAGACACGCGTGACGGAACCGCCGCCCCGGGAGAGTGGAAGGAAAGGAAACCAGTCACGCAAGCGGCTTGGAACGACGTCAAAGAGAGGGTGGTGCGAGCGTAGAGTTTTTGGTCACGCACACGAAAAATTGCTAAATTACCCAAACTTCAAGGAGAATGAAGGGAGTGGTGTTCCACGCGCCGCACGCGCACGCCTTCCCGTATAAAATATTCGAAGTAAATAACCAAAATAAAGCGTTGACGAACGCGCAAGACTCGTGCCACGAGCGGGTGCTCCGCCGCCATTTGCTTCCAAGGGCCACTCGAGACACGGGCCTCGTGCACTGGCGCATTTGACACTACTTGCAAGACAAACACAAACATATCGAGGGGCTCTAGGAGAGCCTAAAACCCCTATCCAGTGACTTTACGAGAGCCCAGAGCCGTATATTGGGAGAGTCTGGCCAGTGGGTGTGGTGACGAAGGCGCTGGAGAGGAGAAAGGTGAAGGAAAGGGAGGAGAGCGCCGAAGGAGCGAGAGAGGGAGAAGAGAGCAAAGAGGAGACGGCCGCCATTTTGACGCAACGCGGTCGGCGCGCCGAGCACTGTTGAGGCTACGCGTCGTCTTCTAGGGGCTTATTTGTTTTTCGCCTGAATAGAAGTTTGCGTTCAAACATGGAGAAACTTTACTCATCAGCTCTTTAAGCCACTGAGGAATAACACAATATCATTTTCTTGCCGGAGCATGCCAACTAAAAAGAGAAAACCGAAATTTTGATGTCGATCCCATGCATTCCGCCGGGCGAATGAATGAAAATGGCGGCCCTGTCTGCTCAGCTGGGAGCAGCCGGGAGTTCACGCGCATGCGCTCACGCCTCTCGCTCTGCGCCGCGGGCTGATTGGCTCACTCGGGAGGAGAGCGTTACGGCGGCAAGATCATAGACCGGGCCAAACTCTCCCCATATATGGCTCTGGGAGAGCCTAAAGCCCCTTCATGTTTCAAAAGTAGAGCAAAGTGCGTCGATGCACGAGGCACGTACAACGTGCAGCCCTTGGGAAGGTCATGGCGGCACAGCGCAGCACTGAGCTGGATTTCAGACGCCATGAATTTCCCAAAATTGGCGCGCGGCACGTGCCTCCGAGCATGTCTACAACAATGAATGGATCCACTTTTCCCAGGATAGAGGGGCTTTAGGAGAGCCGGAGAGCCATGTAACGGGCGCCCCGCTGCGGCGAGACGCCGAAACACACTTCTCCCGAGCGATGGAATGTCCACTCGTGCTTCTCGCGTTCCTAGGGCTACCGCCTCTTTTCTCGAAGGGTTTGAAAACCATGTTTCGGGTCCTCGTCGTTGCAAAAACTGTGTTGCGTAATGAACGACAAAGACTTATGGTAAGGAAGAGAATGGATTCAATATTTACATGTAGAAGTTAATCTATGGGTGTCGGTCATCGCAGTCGTTCTGTACTTCCTTGCTTCGATCTTCATCGCGCCAAAACGTTTCTACATCTTCCTCTTTTTCGTTAACCGCGTATTTACGCGAGCACTATGCGGCGGTTTCCCGTGAGGAGGAGTCAAACTTACCGCTCATTCACACTGGAAGCGGATCCGCGTTCGCGAAGCGGTTGCGAACGCGGTTGTATAAAGATCCAGTACAATTGCACGCGCGCTTGATGTCACCGAGTGCGCGTGCAATTGTACTGGATCTTTATACAACCGCGTTCGCAACCGCTTTGCGAACGCGGATCCGCTTCCAGTGTGAATGAGCGGTTACAGTTCACAACACACTGCCCCCAAATGAGCGTTATTTGATCGCTCATTCACTATAAAGCTCTAGGGGATATAACAGTTGAACGGGTCTTTTTAACACTTGTCCGCCTGGCAAGTTCACACCGCAGGATCGCACTATACCATCCCGGCCGTAGAATACCTCCCGAATTTGTCCAGTCCGCCACAGATGTCTGGGCGTTTTGTCCTCCTCAACTAGAACAAGGTCTCCTTCTTGAACTTGGCTGTTTCGGTGAAAAGTTGTTTCGTGTGCTGATCGCAGCATGGAACAAGTATTCTTTTCGCCACCTCTGCCAAAAGTGGTCTAGCAGTTGTTGATGCTTTCTCCAACGCCGGGTGACATTTTCTTTCGTAGAGGTTTGGAGTTTCTCAGCACCCGCAGTTGGAAGAGCTGTCAGTCGGCTTCCGAGTCAGAAAATGCGCCGGAGTCAACGCATCAGGCTCGTCGGGAGAGGCATGCATAAATGAGAGGGGCCGTGAGTTAACGACGGCCTCAATTTCATGGAGTATAGTGGTAAGCTCTTCAAAACTGCAGTAATTTATTCCTAGAACTTTTCGAAAACTTGTTTTGAGAGTGCGTACCATACGCTCCCCCCCCCCCCAAAAAAAAAAAAAAAAAAAAAGAAAAAATTACCAGGCAGTTTAGTTAACAATAAATTTCCACTGTCTTCGTTGTTCGGTGTAGTGTTCTTGCACTCTTCTGTCTTTCAGCACGTTCCATAAGCCGAGGAAGTCCTTTGAGGCTCTCTTGAAAGTTAAAGCGTTGTCGCTGTATACCACTCTAGGTGTCCCTCTTCTGGCTGTAAATCTCTGGAAGGCCGTGAGAAATGTTGGAGTTGCGAGGCTTGTAACTAGTTCCAGGTGGACAGCACGAGTAACTGCACAAGTGAATAGTGCTATATATGATTTTTTCTCGGGGTGTCTGGATCTGACTAACAAAGGTCCGGCAAAGTCCACTCCTACTACTTTAAATGGGCTCGCCTCATTTACGCTGTCTTTTGGAAGTGGAGCAGTCGATGCTTATGCTCTTTTGACTCTTGACCTTGCGCAGGCGTTGCATCCGTTAATAACCCTCTCGAAGTTCACGTAACTGTGTCACAGTGTCTTGAAGTCCTCCATGGAATGTACACTTATGCATTTCCTTAATCAGCAGTTCAGTGAAAGGATGTTCAGGTGGCAGTAGTAATGGGTGCTTGATCTCAACTGCTTCGTTCATATCTTGTAGCCACCCGCCGACTCTCATTAGTCGGTGTGCGTCGAGGCAGGGGTTGAGAGCGATGATGCTGGATTTCTCGGTCAATCTCCTCCCTACTGCAGTTCGTTGAGCTCATTGGGGTAAGCCTCCTCTTGCGTTTGTTTGAACCAATGCAGTTCTGCCCTTTCAATCTCTTCGGTTATTAAGGACCTTCGGTGCAATTTTGAGACATTTTACAGTTATTAAAGAAACTCATTATCCAAGCAGTGACTCGTAGTACTCGTCCTATTCTACCGCATTGTTCCAGCTTCAAAATAAGTGTCGTTACTTTGGTTAGTATCTGCAGCACTTGATGCTTACTCTTTCGTTGCTCTTCTTCTACTTCCGTCGGGGTATGTTCGCTAGTAATGACACCTGGCCAGGTGTCTCCGTCTTCAGGGAGCCACCTAAGGCCGTTCCACCAGTGTTGACTCGTTCGTAAATTGTCTCGTGATATTCCTCGCGTCACCAAGTCCGCAGGGTTGTCAAGTCTAGGGTAGTGGTTCCAACTGGCCGTTTCTCCTCCAGATTGAATTTCGGTAACCCTATTAGACACGAAAGCTGTCCATTTTACTGCTTAACCCTTGATTCAATGAAGAGCAACAGTGCTGTCTGTCCAGAAGAATATCTCCTGGAGGTCCAGCATCTTTTTCAGGTACTTGCCTATTCGGTTTCCAATCATTGCCGCCATAAGCTCTAGGCGCGGAAGTGTCGAACGTTTTATCGGCGCTACCCTAGTCTTAGAGAATACCAGACTGACATCTGTCTTCCCACTCATTTCTTTCACCCTCAGGTAGGCACACGTTCCATAAGCGAGAAGACTGGCATCACAGAAGACATGCAGTTGTAGATACGTCTTCTGCTCTCCTTGTGTGCTCATGACACACCGCGGTTGGTGGCAGTATCTTTTATCTGTGAAAGCTCTTTGCACCATTGTTGCCAGTCTCTAGAAAGGTTTTCAGGAAGCTTTTCGTCCCAGTTAAGTCCGCGTTCCCACAATCGCTGGAACAAAACCCTCACTCTTATTACGAATGGGTAAGAAAGTCCAAGTGGGTCGAAGACCCTCGCTGCAGCACGTAGTACACGACGCTTTGTTGTTCTGTTGCCGTTAATGAAGTTGAGTCCATTCTCGACTGGAACCATCAAAGTGTCGTTATCCCGTCTTCGTCGCGGTCCAAGAATTCCTCTGGGTTCTGAAAACATTGACGTGTTATGACCATCGTTAAGCATATCCTGAAGATGCCTAGCGCTGGTTGCCCATTTTCGCATCGTCATGCCTGCAGATTTCAAAATCTCAATGACTTGCTTATGTAGTTCCGCAGCCTTTTCTCTTGTTTGCGTTCCCAAGAGCAAGTCATCTACATAGAAATACTTTTGAAGAAGTCTTGCAATTTTCTTTATGTCTCCAGTCACACTTTGCAAATGATGTTTCAGAGTAGCCGACAGAAGGAATGGACTTGCCGATGTTCCAAATGGCACGCGTGCCATCCTACATTGTTCAATTGGTGGCTCTTCGTTTGACGTTTCAGACTTAGTGTCAAACCACAGAAAACGGAGTGCGTCACGATCATCGGGTCTCACGCTCACTTGTAGAAAGGCCCTTTCTATGTTTGCTGTGAGAGCAATATGATACGTTCGAAAGAATCTCGAATAGATCTGCGTTCATGTTAGGCCCCTTCTCTAGGGGATCATTCAGTGAAGCAGGTTCATTTGCATGGGCCGACGCGTCGAAAACGACTCGCAGTTTTGTAGTTTCAGAGTCCATTCGGATCACTGCTTCGTGAGGCATGTAGTAGGTGCGCGAGTTGGTGCACGGTGACTCTGAGGGAACCTTCTCTGCATGTCCATCATTAAGGTAGTTGAGCATAGCGTTGTTATATTCTTTGCAAAGGGACTCGTTGCGTGATAGCCTCTTCTGCAATCCCTCGAGTCGTTTCATAGCTGTGGCTCGGTTATCGTCTAGCTCACGTGCGTTAGGTTTCCATGGCAAGCAAACGTCATACGTGCTTTCACTTTTGCAATAGTTCGTTTGAAGTCGTTCCACACCTCGTTTTCCTCTTCACCTGAGCTACATGTGTTGTCAGTTATTCCAATGCTTTCAATGTCCCAAAAGCTGCGTAAGGTCGCATCAGCATCGGCTTCGATGGTTCCGAACTTAAGTATACAGACCATCGTGCTGGCACTGCCAGAAGGTGTATCCACACGACGAACCGGGCCGCGGACCGATTGATCACGTGATGCGCGGCCCGCGGGCCGCCCGGCTGCAATGAGCATCCACACGGCGGACCAAAAGAGCAGATGACAGAGCGAACGGGCCGGTCTAACCCTCGACCTCACAGCTCCGCCAAACGCATGCAGCGAGCTGCTTTGAGGCCATTTGTAAGGAGCCACTATGGAGCTTAAACGAAAGAGACGTTTGGCCGCGGTGGCCCTGGCGTTGACTATTGAGGACGAGGAGGACTTAAGTGAACCGAAAAGGGCATGCTGGATGAAGCCCTGGATGTGCAGGAAGGATCTTGGTCTGCATAGTCCACTCTTTTCGTCGCACAACAAAAGGTTCGTCTTCTTCGTCTTCAACAGTTGGCGCCAAAAGAAAACGACTTTGGATTTGGATTCCAATCCAAACAACAAAAGTCAGCTTGTTGCCAGACTTAGCGCTTCAATTAAACTAAAAACGCCGCAGTCCGCCGCCAAGGTCCGGGCGAGAAAAGTCGCCTGGCATTTGTCGGAAGCGCGGGCCGCGGACCGCCGGCGGACCTCGAAAACCGGTGACGTAAGATCACGTGATGCGCGGCCCGCAGACCAAAACAGCAATTTGGTCCGTCGTGTGGATACACCTTAACGGGGTCACGCCACCTACGGATCCCCCTGTGGAACATGACCACCGCTCCGAGATCGGCGGATGCCTTCCCGTCATTCAACTGCCCGGGAATCCCCTATCCGAGGCCGCCGCGGTCGTTTCGAAGACGTTTTCGCAATCGCGGCGCTAACACGTGTTCGACGCACGAGCGGCAGGAATGGCTCAGGTGCTTCTAGCAAAGATTGCCGGAATGCCCGTAGCGCGGCAAAACCTTCTCTTCTCCTTCCTGGAAAACGAGCCGGCTGTCGAGCCAAGGGGTAAGCAAGCGGCCATTACGAATTCTTCTGAGGCGAGATGGGCGAGATCAGGCGAGATGCCACGCGAGAAAGGAAGTCACGTGGTGGTCACGTGTGTGCGCCGAGGGCTGGCCCGGCTGGCTTCCGGTTGAATCCGCCGAAATCGTCGGAGCGACTTTTCTCGGATCCAGATCGACATCTGGAGCGGGAGCTAATCCAAAACGACCATGGGAACACGTCCGTCTTGATCCCGATTGCCCAGTGAAATAGGCTCGCTCCAAAAAAGTCGATCCCGGCGCGCTCCAAAACGACCGGTGCAATTCGCCATTAGAGTTTTTGGTCACGCACACGAAAAATCCACGGAACCGTAGCCATAAACAGCTTCGCTGTAAAACGAAATTGAGCGCCAGTCTACACAAAAACGCTTTGAAGTACAGTGGAGGAGAGCGTCACAGTAGAAATGGGAATTTCATGATACATATTGGGAAAGAAATGGAACAGTCGATAGCCTCCTCCATACTGACAAAGCCTGGCAGAAAGTCACGTGACGCGGCAGCCAGAAGTGAAAAGGTAGAGCGGCAAGCAACGGATAAGGGGAGAGTCATGTAACGGGCGCCCCACTGCGGCGAGACGTTGAGATACACTACACTTTTTTCCCGTGTTGTTGAGGGTAAATGGAACGCTACCCCTTCCCTGTTCCCCCGTTTCGGTTTCGTCTGCTTCGTATGCGCTCAAAATTGCTAGAGGGATGAGTTGAGCTAGTTGGTTATTATACATTACTGGAGGAACCACCTAAACAATGAGCCTCAATAACCCGGCAACCTCAAGAAAAGCTCTTTCTGCGGGGCGCCCTCACGGCTCAGTATAACACCACAATTCAGGATTAAAAAAAATAAAGGGGTACGCATAAGAACTAGTAGAATTAGAGGAGGACGATTTATTAAAATAGTTGGTGGTCCAGCGGTAGGTTGTCTTTTATGTTTCTCCTTCCCTCATTGTTCAGCTGGTTCCACCCGTAACGCTCAAAATTGTGCGGCAAAACTGCCGGGGCTGATTGATTCACTTCACAAGACACAGACACAGCGACCTCTGAGCAGCCAATAGCATCCGATGCGGAAAGTGGTGAAAGAACCTCTTCTCATGCCTCTACGATTCGTAAATGGTGTAAATTCGAGGTACTCTGTCACCGAGCACATATTTCTCCTACGCACACGCTGCCCGTCTCAGGACTGGAGGCGTCCAACCCGACTACGATCCGCGGAACCACCTTCGTTTCTTGTCACAGTTGGCCGAAAATGCACCCTGCAGCGCTATCGTTCACTAGGTTGGCACCTAGGATACTTAAGATAAAGGCCTCTGAAGCAACGCCGTAAATAGACGTCAAAACAGAACAGTCGGTTCTTCTTAATGGGTTCTTCCGCTGCGCAGCTGCAAAATGAGACGACGAAGCTGAGCACGCTGACGGCGTAGCCTCCGCCACAGTCCTCGGCGGACGCAATCGCCGTAGCCTCGACATGAGCAGCCAGTCGCATATCGGTTTCTCACAAGCCAGAGCGAATAGTGTGTTTCATGTCCTCGCCGCTCAAACGCTGTGCGCTCACTACCGCATTCCCCGAGAAATGATCTGTGCTACCAGATCCTCGCGTTCTAAATCTGCGACCGGGCGCTCTATGGCTACGTCATGGCATTGAACTGGCAGCGCCTCTTGTGGTGAGCTTCAGCTGCGGGAGAAACAAACCGAATTTAATCGCTTGTTTTTGATCACAGAAATCGAGGGTGACGATTCGAAGTCCGCTCCTCGTGCGACCAAAGCAATGGTCAGAGCGAAGCGCTCGTGCCCAGACCGTGCTAGGCGAGCTTCCATTTCAGGGCTGTGAGGTCAACATGCTCGATAAAGCTCCCCTATTAAGGTGTATCCACACGACGGACCAAATTGCTGTTTTGGTCCGCGGGCCGCGCATCACGTGATCTTACGTCACCAGTCTTCGAGGTCCGCCGGCGGTCCGCGGCCCGCGCTTCTGAAAAATGCCAAGCGACTTTTCTGGCCCGGGTCATGGCGGCGGACCGCGGCGTTTTTAGCATAATTGAAGCTCTAAGTCTGGCAACAAACTGACTTTTGTTGTTTGGATTGGAACCCAAATTCAAAGTTGTTTTCTTTTGGCGCCAACTGTTGAAGACGAAGAAGACGAACCTTTTGTTGTGGAACGAAAAGAGTTGACTATGCAGACCAAGATCTTTGCTGCACATCCAGGGCTTCATCCAGCATGCCCTTTTCGGTTCACTTAAGTCCTCCTCGTCCTCAATAGTCAACGCCAGGGCCACCGCGGCCAAACGTCTCTTTCGTTTAAGCTCCATAGTGGCTCCTTACAAATAGCATCAAAGCAGCTCGCTGCATGCGTTTGGCGGAGCTGTGAGGTCGAGGGTTAGACCGGCCCGTTCGCTCTGTCGTCTGCTCTTTTGGTCCGCCTAGGGTGCCTTCATGTGCGCTTTGCTTAGGGTGGAGTCATCCGGCCATTTTGTCCCACACTTTTATTTTCCTTTTTGTTCAGAAGCGCGTGAAAGATCGTGTCCCTGCACGCGTCTGTGGCGCTGACTGTGCTATACATAGGTTGCACTGACGTAATTTGGTCCTCCTTTCTGGTGGCCGAACTTCCTCGAGCGTAGCCTTTACTGTGCATATTCTACGAAGCAGTACACGAGCGTCGCGAGCAGAGCGGAAACGAGTGAGCACAGCTTCATTATACTTCGCTTCACTTTATCTGCGAGCGAAGCCAAAGCTAGAAGCGCGAGACCAGCGCTTTTTGCGTTTCTGCCCAGCTCGCGCGCTCGAGCAACAGCCTGAAGCACGGAGCTTTCGTGCTCAGCGCTTCCAGCTTTGCCTTCGCTCGCACATAAGGTGAAACGAAGTATAACAGCAGGTTTTGGCCACCAGAAAGGAGGAAGGATATGACGTCACGTGCAACCCATGCTGTCGGCATCGGGTACTACAAAGGGTGGCATCACCCTAAACAGAAGGACATTGAGGCACCCTAGGTCCGCCGTGTGGATGCTCATTGCAGCCGGGCGGCCCGCGGGCCGCGCATCACATGATCAATCGGTCCCCGGCCCGGTCCGTCGTGTGGATACACCTTTAGCGGCGAGAAGTTTCGGTGGCGCCCTCGTTCGGTTACCTTTTGTGACGTGATTACCTTGTGAACAACAAGCTCGATTGTGTTTGTAATGGGCATGGTGGAAGCATGAAATCATAGCACTCTCAAAGCAACACTGCCAACACCGTCAAAATTGAAGTTCTTACATTCCTCTTATTGCCGTCGATGAGACATCTTTTGCTGACGTCATAGTCAGCATTCGGCCAATTGTAGTGGGCCGACCACAGCGACGCTTTCGATCGCTCACGTCGCCAATAGCTTGATCTCCTGCCCAATATAGACCGGCTACATAGTCTGGCGCAAATCATAAACTTTGTAGTGATATCGCCTCCTCGGAATGCGATACTCTTAAAAATATTCAAGTGATATACTACAGAAAACCGCAGACGCCGTAAAATGAATGCACAGCTTCTCGTACCGGGTCTGTATTTTAACAAATGTAATAGAAAAAAAGATTGGTTTATATGTCCTTCGAGAAACGGAGAGAAAATCCTTCAGCATGAGGCTGATAAAAAAAATATTTATATATTTATAACATAAGCAGGTAAGCTCTTCATTTGTAGAACCAGTCTTTTAGAAAACTACGGGAAGTAGATCAGCGAACTCATAATTTAGGTAGCCGGCGGGTGCTTATCAGACCTCCAGGAATAGCTTCCTCAATGTTGGGTACAAAGGTAAACAGCTTGGCTTGTAAGTTTCGAAGTCCAGGTCAGCTACTAGGGTGCATCGAGAGCTTCCTGCTCTAATGGAGATGTGCAGGAGATCGTTTAGCGTCGCGACTGGCAAATACGCGTATATTACAGAGGACGGAGAGGCCGCGCTCGAAAAATTGTAGTAACGGCAACTCCCCGATCGAAGTTCTGGTGGTAGATGTCCTGTGCATTCTTCGAACAAGGGCGCCCTGCCCGGTATATGGGGAAAGCGGGTCGATGTGGAGTAACGATAGTCTGTGCCACTAGGGGTGTTTGTCCCCTCCAAGAGGAAGGCGGCCATCGAAATACCGACGCAGTACTTTTTCCAACTTCCATAAAAGAAATGAGCACGTCCGAGAGAGTTGAGTGCGCTCGCAGCGATGATGTTGCAAAAGCGAGAAAGGTGGGGAATAGGGTCTGGCCGAAACTCGTGGGTCATGAAGAAGAAAAAGTCTATCAGGTTCTGCGGCACACAGTTCACGGTTGTGGTGTCTCCGTAGGGAAGAAAGAGAGTCATTAGCGCTTGCCGATTGTTTAGACTCATAAGCATCTTCACTCTACCGAAAAGACCTGACAATATTTGGCAAACCCCAGAAGGCCGGCAGGCGCCCGTGGGAATAACCCAGTGGATGGCGAACCCATCCAGGCGAAAGTCGGCCATCATCGTCACGATGTCGGCGACTAGGGTGTCCATGGCTACGGAGTCCTCGCCCAGCCTCGAGAAGTGCGGACTGTCCTCGAGGTACCCGCCAAGCGCCATCAGAACCTTGGTCTTGCGTCGACTGAGGTGGTCGCTGGTGTTCTTCAGCTCCCAGATACCGTACTGCATGTCAAACGCTGGAACTCTACTCTGCACTCGACCATTTTCGATACTCATGGACCAATAGATGACATATGGACAGAGTTCGAAGGGTAGATGCTCTGGGAGGTAGTGGAAGTTGTCGTTTTTGCGGAATCTTGAGTTATTAAACAAACAGAAAAACTGAAAGTCTTTCGTGTGCGGTGGCACCGAGAAATATGTGGTAGCACGGGACAGACTGTTGATGTCGTCTGTCAGACTCACCGCACCGGAACAGTTGTCGACGGCTGCCGAGAATTTTATGGTCGTCCTTCGACTGGTGTAGGAACGCGTCAAGATCGGAGTGGTGCCGCCGCTGCTGGGTGAAACACTGCCCGAGTGTGAGAGGTGTCCAAGGAGGATCAGGACGCCGGGAATCAACATGGTTCCTACAAACGCTATGCAGAGGAACCACATCTGAAGGAACCTGGTGTCCCGGTCGACCTCTTCTCCGCTCAGCTCCTCACCACTGGAGAAGACGTTTGGTCCGAAATCGACTGGACTCGGAGCTCGGCCGGGATCGGGACCTGCTCGACTCCTCCTTTCCGCTGGAACGCGCCTTGCCGAACTATGAGGGGAAGTCTCCGTTTTTGTGGTGCTCCGTGTTCGGGATAGATCTCCTTCTTCCGATGTCCCATGGTGGCCCTGCGAGGTGGGCACGGCTCCGGCTTTGACGGAACGGGTCCCGGCACTGGGTGAGGTTCCGGGGTGGTACTCCCGGAGAACACTGGACTACCGCTGGAGGTACTCCCGGAGAATACTGGACTACCCTCGTACTTGTCGGCGTCCACCGAAGGAGGGCTGACGCTCTTCATGTTCGAGTCTACCGGGCCGATGCTGTGAGGTGTGCACAGGGATGTTCGCCGAGAGCAACGTGCGAGTTGGAACAGCCCGTGCGGCGCGTGCCAAAGCGCGAGCCTGGGGCGACACGTTTTCGTCTTTTACAGCATTATAGCTGCAATGGGCTCTTCCCACCCTGGAAACGACGTACGTTGTTGTCGTAGTTGTGGTAGTTGATGTTGGAGTTGTATTAGTGGTTGTCGTTGATGATGTAGTTGGCGATGAAAGCCGTCCGTCGCCGATGTTGCCAAATTCCTAAAAAGAGTTTACCTGCGCCCGCAGGAATCGAACCTGAGTCCCCTGCGTGCGAAGCGGACCCAACTACGCCAGAGTTGATAACCCGCTCTAAATTTAGTAGTACCGAATAGAGCCACTCGATATGGCAGCGTAGCTGCCAGAGTAGCGCCGCCACGCTTTTCCCTGTGCCGCCTCTCACCGCGATTGGTCATACGCGGTACCATAGCAACGGGCCGAGCTGGCACCGTGCCCAGAGCCTTTTATACTGGGAGAGTTCGGCGGTTTATTGATCCAGCCGCCAGTCTGGCAACACTGATCAAACAGTCTGGCAACTGTGCGCATCGCGTTCCGAGTTTCGTTGTCCGCCATGATGTGCCTTGCCGTCTCGAGCCGGCAGCCGCTCCACTAGCGTGGAGCGAGAGACGACGGTGAAAATGTTCGTTCTGCGCTCTGCGAGACGTTAAAGAAACGTAATGGGGTGCTGTAGTGCCGTTGGGTGGTCGAACAGCGCGAAAAAAAGGGTTCAGGATGTACCGGTTCCCGGAAGGAAAAGAAAACCGCAGAAGGCACAAGATCAGGAGGCCAAAACGAAGAGGGCTAGTAAGTGGAAGCCGACTTCGAGTTCTCGATTGTGCGAGGTAATTTTACAATTAAATTATTTTGTGCGTTAAACGCGTTTTATTTTGACTAAAACGGTGCAGCGACTTGGTGTGGCAGCGTCAGGTATGTGAGTGTCCGTTGATCACGAAGCCGTTTCCTGTCTAGCGAGACTTGATAATTGCGAGCGGCCTAGCTTGCAAATTTTGAACTGTGTATACTGCATTTCCAGTGTAAGCGCGAGCGGAGCCGATTTCTACAAGCGCGTGCACGTCGCGCTGAACGACGCGCTCCGTCGGCGCGTTCAGAGCATGCAGCTCGCTCTCGTAGCTTCGGCCTCGCAGCTCAGCTTCGCCGTTTCGCAAGCGCTTTTGTTTCGCTAGCGATACCTTTATTTTGATATTTGTTTGAATGCGCGTAACAAATACTCACTTGTCATGCTTTTTTTTTTTAGGTGCACTTTATAGACAGTGAGTTCAAAAGAGGGTTTGTCGCGATCGCAAAAAGCTCAGGCACCACGCAATGACGACGCTGTTCCTTCACAGCTAACCAAACAATGTAACAAAAAAACCCAAAAGACCGGCAGGTGAAGAAGCACGGCGGAAAATCACGATCGGTCCGCCGTATTCCGTACAATGGTGCACCAACCTTGTGATGTGGTAAACAGTCGGAGAGCGATCCAGACAACCAAACTTGCCCACTGGAAAATGCGCACTGGGCCGCTGAGCTGTGTCGGACGTCGGGCGTTTTTGAGCGATTCCCCATTTATAAATGAGTGCCGTTCGTAAATGGGCGGTTTCTTTTGCTAATTCTTACATGAATAAAGCACCGAATCACGAAATGCTTGTTTTCCGACTCTGTCCTTACGCCAACAAAAGCGCGAACGGCAAAACCTACACGCGTATACATCGCACGTCAATGGGGACCCACTTGCCGGGAGGCACATCATGGCGGAAGCGGAGCCCGCTGAATCTGCTAAACCTAGCGGGCCGTAAGCCCCTCCCACCCGCCGAACTCTCCCAGTATAAAAAGGCTCTGACCGTGCCCATAGCAACCGCGTGACTACTCGTCACGTGACCTCGCAAGAGACGTGATGTCACCGGTAAGATGGCAGCGCCCAGAGCTGATGGATGCAAGGAGGATAAGTACTAGGAGGGGGCACGTTGCAATATCGATGAAGCCTAGTCATAAAAAGTTTAAACGATTTTGTGGCCAACGTGACCGTAGATCTCTCTGGCGATTGGTGCGCGTGACATGTCACGTGCGAGATGGATGGTAGAATGTAGAAGAATTCCTTGCAGGCTTGCGCGCGCTCCGTCCGGTAGGTTTTATCAGATCGAAGGCTAGACGAAGGCTAGCTACGGTCACGCGATCTGGTCATGTTGGGCTGATAAGTGAGGAGAGTAAGGAGGAAAATGAGAAAGGGGCGAGGCGTCAAGTGAGCATGGCTTGTGGAGGCTACGAGGCTCACGTCATGCCCTCTCCTACCCTTCTATCCTCTCTGGGTGAATTCGAGCTTGTTCGGTGCGCGGTAGTCGTAATGTGCCACTGCTTGCCGACGATTTCGGACTTCTTCGTGCTCTCTGACGCAGGTATAACGTGAAGATCCGAAATAATGAGACTTTATAGCTTTTCTGTGCAAGATCTCTCTGGACATTAGCACCTGTGCGACAGCATCAGTCATATCGCCGTAGCGGTGCTCGGATTCCCGGATGTGTTCGAGGATCGATAAGACTTTTAGCATGCAATTTTCGCATACTCTAGGCTTTGTTTCAACGTTGGAGTGTCTGAGAATGGATGCGAAATGTATGCGTCGCATGTTGCGCCTTGGAGAAGTTGTTTCAGCCCCAGGTAACCGCATAATCACCGAAGCTTTTAGCGAGGAAGCTCCTGCGATCTTTACGTTTTGTACTGATTACCCATTTTACGATATAGCTTTTAGGATAAAATTTTCGCATTTTTCTAGCTTTCTTTCAAAGTTTGAATTTCTGAGAATCGAAACGAAAGATATACGTCGCGTGTAGGGCCTAGTGGGAGTTGTTTTAGCCCTAGGTCACCGAATAATCACAGCAGCTTTTAGCAAGGAAGCGCCTGCGATCTTTAACCTTTTGCACTAATCGACGATTTTACGAATCGGCAGTTCTGAAGATTTTGACATAACGTGCTCTCGTTGCAGTAGCTTACATTTGATCGCAGTGTTTTTTTGCTTGTTTTCTCAAGTGGCAAGCTGGCGTTTGCTCAAATGACGTATATGAAATGTCCTGCTATATAACAATGCATCAACACATACTATTAAACTTAGATGCTCAGAGGTGTATTCGTCTTTGTAATTAACAAGTTACAGACATAATTATTTCTTACGAGTGTAATATTTATTTTCTATAGCTGGGCCCGTTTTGTGCTCATTAATGTCCGTGTGCTATGATGTTATCATCATGTATATATGGTTCTGAATATCCTCTTTGCAGTGCCCAGAAAGGCCAAAATGACGTCAGCTGACCCCAGCTCTCGCATTGGACACGAAAATTGCGTCACTGACGTATGCGCTCGTCAACAATCAATTCATCGACGAATATTTGAATTCGCGTTCGTGGCCAATGAGTGCCCTGACGGCACTTATGATCACTTGCGAATGGCAAGTTCTACGGTGTGCTTAAAAAGCACGGTGGAAGCTTGGGGTCATCGCACTGGTGCCCTAGTGCCCTAGCATGTCACGAACCGCGTGATTTCACAGTTCGCTTTTGAGTTGAGGATTACAGCCTAAGGAAGAAGTTACAAAATGAAAGCCGTTTACAACTCCCTGTAACGCCGAATTAGAGCGCAGCTCTTGAGGAGGAGGAGGGAAGGGACCGGGGGGGGGCCAAGTGACCTCGGGGGGTTAGGGGGGTCCACGTGGCCTCAGGGGGGGGTCATGTGACGTCACTGAAGACGTCATCAATGATAATGACGATGACGATGCGGATCCCGATGACGTAATCATTGACGTCCCTGATGACGTCATGGGCATCCGTATCGTCATCGTCATCATCATCATGTGACCTCGGGGGGTCACGTGACCTGGGGGACCACGTGACCTGGGGGATGCACATGACCTGGGGGTCACGTGACCTGGGGGCCACGTGACCTGGGCCACACAACATACGTTGCATGCAACGTAGGTTGCATGCAACTTACGTTGCCTGCATGCAACCTGCGTTGCTCGGGCTGCATGCAACGCAGGTTGCATGCAGCCCGACCTGCCTGCAACGCGTGGTTGCAGGCAACGTAAGTTGCATGCAGCCTACGTTGCATGCACATGCAACCTACGTTGCATGCAATTCCCGTTCCGCGCGTTGCACGCAACTCAGGTTGCATGTAACCCAGGTTGCATGCAGCCTGAATTGCATGCAACGCAAGTTGCCGCATGCAATTCAGGCTGCATGCAAATTGCATGCGACTTACGTTGCATGCAATTTGAGTTGCATGCAACCTGAGTTGCATGCAACACAGGTTGCATGCAGCCCGAGCTGCTTGTAACGCGTGGTTGCAGGCAACCACGCGTTGCAGAACCAGAGTGTCTCCGAGGAAGAGGACACTAGGAGGCAGGCAGCCAGACCAGCCGGCCCGCCCCATCCTCCGGTCCGACCTTCCCAAGTCCCCCTACCGTCAACTGGCCAATGGTGAGCCAAACCTTTGGATATTATCCTCCCTGTGACCCAGCGGCATTGCAGCTTAAATGCCACCGTACAACAGTAGTCAACAACCGGCCACCGCCACCTAGCCAAGTACCCGTTCTCCGCGAGGCGGTGAAGTCCATGCTACAATCGGGAGTTCTTCGAAGAACAAAAAGGGGACCGTATCTTAACCCGGTGCAACTGGCACCAAAATCAGATACCGAGAGCAGGTTCATTTTTAATGCCGCGGCACTAACCCCGCACATGAAAGCTCCTAAGTTCCACCTGAAGCCCCTGCCGGTGGCCATCCTGGAGAACCCGCTTCCCCCTCACAGTTTTTTTACTAAAGTCGACCTTTCGGAGGCCTATTACCATTTTTCTCTAGCGCCCCAAACGCAGAAGACTTGACGACTTTCCGCCTTGACGGCGATTACTTTTGCTTTCACCCGGTTGCCGTTTGGACTCAGACCGGGTCCTTTCATCATGCAACAGCTGGCTACGGCCATCACCCGCCACCTTCGCACGGTCGGGGTTTGGGCGTGGAGCCACCTCGACAACTTCTTGCTCGCCCACCCCGACCCTGCCTTTTTGAGCCGGGTGACAAGGACTTTTATCGCCAACTTACAGCGTTGTGGGATTCTCGTGAATCCCAAAGACACCGTCCGTGAACCGACACAGACCATCAAGTTTCTTGGATTTCTTTTGGAGGGGAAAGACGGCATGATCGGCCACACGGGCCCGAGGAAAGACTGACCTCACCGAGATTTTGAAGCAACTCAAGACACCCTTGCCTCTCAAGACGAGTAGAGCGGTATATAGGGCCCCTAGTTTTTTTATTTTAGCCTAACGGGCTGCTGCAACCGCGTGGTTGCAGCAGCTCAGGCTATGCAACGCAGGTTGCATGAGCTGCTACGTTGCATGCAACTCACGTTCCGCGCGTTGCACGCAACTCAGGTTGCATGCCACCTGAGTTGCATGCAACTTGCGGTTACGCCGACGGTGACGCCGCTCAAGCTGGAAACGGGCGCCTAAGAAGCTGCATGCCACTCAGGTTGCATGCAACTTGCGGTTACGCCGACGGCGACGGCGGCGCCGCTCAAGCCGGAAACGGGCGCGCAAGAGCTGCGCTCTAAAAATAATTTCATGGCCCCTTTAACAGGGATATGCGTGCTACAGCAGATAAAAATATTGACTTTTTTCATGCCGGTAAACTTCCGGACGAGCACTTGGCCTGTCGGCAAGAACACCTCATATCCGGCGGTCCGTCGCTTTTGATGGCGTTAACAATCCTCTGGAGACCACCATGCTGTCCTTCTTGGTTTAACCCCGTCGGCTGTTCACCGCCCAAACGAGGGTGAGACCGTCGTCGACGTCGCTCCTCGCCAGTCGGTGAGATAATCTCATCTTGAATGGATGATTGGGTCTTGAAGAAGTATGATGCTAAGCATACATTCGCTTACTATGGGGCAGTCGAGCAGCAGTCATGTCCCGAGGCAATCGTCCTGTCGTGGCCGGCGTAATCGGATTTTGTTCCATAGGAACGAAGTCCGAAAGCACAAAGACGGTGCGTACGTCCCACGAAGTGGCCGCCATCCCGGTGGCGCGGAAAACCACTCGCCTTGTCCGTGCACCTACGATACTTAGCAGGTCTCGTCGCCCGACAATCCCCGGGCTGCAAATCGTCTCACTTCCGAGAAGAGACCGTTCCTCCAGAGGCCCGTGCCGCACCGCCATGCCAAGCGTCTTTTACCACTTTTCAATGAACGAATGGAGATATCAACGAAACTAGACTAAGAAAGTTGCCGCCCGGCGTCGCTAGCAGCACGGTTACCATGGCAACCTCTCAGGCCCAAAATGGAGATCACTATCGGCGCTTATGACGTCGTACATCTAGATTATTTTGCGTCGTGTCGCTACTCTGGCAGCTACGCTGCCATATAGAGTGGCTCTATAGTACCAAATGCCCACTAAACACGCTCTCTAAAAAAAAGAAAAAAATGAAAGTCGTTTACAATTATTTGTAACGCCAAATTTGAGCGCAGCTCTTGAGGAGGAGGAGGGAGGAGTACTAAGAGGAGGGTACACCCCTCCTCCTCCACCTCATTTCCTCATCCTGCCTGCGACTCCTCCCTCCGAGTGCGCGTCGGCGATAGCCCTAACCAAGAGGTCATGTGACCCTCGTGACGTCGCGTGACCCTCGTAACCTCATGGGGGTCCGTGACCTGACATGACTTCACGGGGGTCACGTGACCTCACGGCGGTCAGTGGCCTCACGGGGGTCTGGCCTCACGGGGGTCACGTGACCTCATGGGGGTCACGTGACCTCACGGGGGTCACGTGACCTCACGGGGGTCACGTGATTTCACGGGGTCACGTGACCTCACGGGGGTCACGTGACCCCAATGAGGTCACGTGACCCCGCGCGGACGTTTCGGCACGGTGCCGAAACGCAGTCTTGGGTAAGTTACTTTTAAAAAGTAATTCGTTACAGTTACAGTTACTTTCAGAAAAAAAGTAGCGAAGTTACCGTTACAGTTACCGCAACAAAAGAGTAACTCGTTACAGTTACAGTTACTTTTAAAAAGTAACGACGTTACTTTTCAGTTACTTTTCTATAACACGAAAAATTTAGGAAAAACTAGAAAACGCCCCTCACCAAGTTTTATTGCATAAAATTAAAAAAGTATGCTTTTTACTTCATATTGTAACTTAGCAGCAGTTGCTTCTCGAAATTAGTGTCTGAAAGTTTCCCTCGTTTGATGGCGAACACGTCCCTGCCCTTGCTGAACAGACCCCGCGCAACCAGAGCAACAAGCAAACCCCGCGCAAACAGCAGTAAATTTTGCCTCGACTGTTGACACCACGCCGGAGTAGTGGCGCAAATCAAAATACGAAACATGCGCAGTGCGGAGTAGTGGCGCTAATCAAAATACGAAACATTCGCAGTGCCCTCCGTGTGTATTGTTGTTTCACGGTTGATTCACCCGATTAAAAAGCGTTTGCGCAGAAAAAAGAACAACCGCAACATAGATAGTGCTTCAAGATACTAAGATGTAAGTGTTCAGTCACAAAGTACAAGCGCGTGCGTAAAGATAACTAGATTTTTTTTTCATCACATCTACACGTGGCTATATTCGGGTCGTGACTCGCGAGAAAGAACGTATTCACAAGTTTGTGCAAGGCCAACTTGACACTCGAAATGTCGGAACAGACAATTTGGAAAGTGCAAGGAATAGCTAGATTGTACTCGTTCAATGATATATTATTCATAAAAAAACTGGAAAGTAACGACAAAAGTAACGTCGTTACTTTCATCGTTACCTCAGAAAAAGTAATAGAACTACAGTTACAAGTTACATTTTTAAAAAGTAACTCGTTACAGTTACAAGTTACCAAAAAAGTAACGAAGTTACAGTAACGCGTTACTAGTAACGCGTTACTATTCAAGACTGCCGAAACGTCACCATGCCGACACGTCGCCGCGATTACGCCGACGCCGACGGCGATGCCGCTCAAGCTGGAAACAAGCGCCTAAGAGCTGCGCTCTAAAAAAACAAGAACAAGAAGCCTATAACAAAATGCCGTCGCTACACTGTTAACGCCAAGAGCTCGTGCCGGGAGACGCGCTTTCTCGTGCTGCGGAACGAAAAAGAAACAAAAGTGTTCGGAACAAAATGAAACAAAAGTGTTCGGAACAAAGCAGATGTCTATTTGCGTTGCATAGTGCCAATAGACATCTGCGAGAAAATTTCCCGCTAAATTTAGCGGGAAATTTTCCGCTAAATTTAGCGGGCGAATCGGGATTTTTCTGCTAAACTTGGCGGGAATTATTTTCCGCCAAACTTAGCGGGAAATTTTTCCGCTATATTTAGCGGGGAAATTTACCCATAAGGCACCGCGCGGTTACGCCGACGGCGACGGCGACGCCGCTCAAGCCGGAAACGGGCGCCTAAGAGCTGCGCTCTAAAAAGTCCTTGCAGGGCCCCTTTAAGCTGAAACGAAGTATAAGTACTCTTACCCTCTGAGCCGCTCACGTGACCAAAAAATCTCTCTTGCCGCCGGGAGAGATAGCCGCAATGATCAGCAAACCGCCCTGAGTGTGTGCTTGCACCATCAAGATTGCCGGTCTCAGCAGCCTATTAATGTGAGCTCGTTCTGAGCATGCACTCTAAACATCGCCCTCAAATATGGCGTCCGGTGAATACCCCTACACTGCCCTGCGGGCCGGATCGGACTCCGCCTTTTCAATGCGATACATCCGGGGTATTCAAGCACGTCAGCCGAACCCATGGCTCTACGCATTGGACACGTGCACTGCGTCACTCGGACGTATCCGCTCGTCCACAATCCATCCGTCGATGGATATTGCGATTCGCGCGTTCCTGGCCAATGAGTGAACTGACGGCACTTATCATCACTTGCGAGTGACAAGTCTCATTTTGTGCTTAAAAAACAGGGTGGAAGCTTGGTGTCATCCCATCCGGTTAAATACTACATCACGACCATGTGATTTCTCACTTCCCTTTTGCGTTGAGGAGGAAAGCTAAGGAGGAAGGATATGAAAAAAAAATCATTTCATCGTCCCTTTAATCAGAAAGAACGACGCGATTCCTTCCTTAGGACGGAAAGTACCTTTTGAGTGACACGAGTGAAAAAAGAAGAAAAGGAAAACAAGCAGAACGTGCGTCAAACAATAAGTTGCTGCCTTGTTTGACGCCCTTGTACGCGAAAATTGATGTGTCCATAATAATTAGATTCGCGTTAACGAGGGATTGCAGCCTGAACGACTACCAACAAAATATGGACAAACAAAATGGATAAAAATACACACACACAAAAATTCCATTGCAGGAACAAGGAACGACGTTTTCATTGTCCTTCCAGAAAACTACAATCAAACGCGCATTAGTAAAGTTAGCGCGCTCGGCCTCGGCTCGATATCTAGAAAATGGAACAAGTGACCAACGCTTAAAAAAGAAACGGGTATAGGTTCCGCCAACGCTAAGCTTCCAATCTCGACAGTTTTGTATCATATTTCGTGCTGCATTATTCGCATTTAAAATTTTTAGAATACTATACTTTGCTCCTAGCTCATCCATTAATCCCCGTGGTTATTTTTTTATAATATATATACATACTTTTCAGATAAGGTTTCCATCTGAATATCTCTTCATTTCTACGGTGATTTTTCCTCGCCCCTCTTTGTGTTTGTCGTGTGCTATATCGACGCCACGGAGTCCGCCAGGGCCAGCCCCGTCCACAAGCTTCCCTGGCCCTTGTTAGGAACGCTATAGCTATCTTCACGGCTTGCTTGCTTTCGACAGTTTTGTTTTGTTTTTAGCGCTTCTTGTAGTGTCTTGCTTCGGGTCCATGCGCGTGGGCCCGCGCGCATGCGCAATAAAGGTGCTTTAGATACGCGCCTGCGTACACACCAGAATAGCCCTTTGAGCTCTCGAAGCAGCGTCCCGCAACCATGATTTTCGTTGTTTACTCGCGTATGGCACTGGGGATTCCTAGCAGTATCTATACGGGAATCTTTTATGTATGTTTTTTTTTTAGGTGCATTCATTGGTTTTTTATTCCCTATCCTCGCGGCTTGAGTCACTGCATGCATAATGTACGGTTCAGGTCAGAAAAAGAAAACTGGAAAAAATAAAGACCGGATTTGCATGCAACGCCGTGGTTTTGGGATGCTAAAACTTTCATACCGTGATAAGAGCTGCTGCTTTGTTTTTCTTCTTCTAGTGCTTCAATTTATGCGTGCCAGAAGTTGTCACAGGGGACTGGTTGTCCATTAAAAGTAAAAACGACATTCGCTCGGCACACATCTCAGTGAGCTTTGATTCGGAGCCTGATTAAAGAAATTCAATTAGGCTTTTTTTTTCTCAGGATAGTCCGGCTGGGGATTAACTTTATTTAATAATATGCAAGTTTCCAGTGGGAGAAGGTAAAAGCTCCCAGGAATACGCACACTTCTTTAAGTCCGGTGCTATCAGTTGATAAATAAACTAACAATTTGCAATGATAACACCCGTAAGAGGCCGGCCGAGGTGCCCGCAATCTCACGGACGCTTATTGCGGAAAAGGCACCATGTAAAAGGGTCTCCAAACCAAAAGACGGAAAGCGGGAAGCTTGCACTTTTAGAGGGGAGTACTCCCGACGCTTACCGCTACGTCCCTTTTTTTTTTTTTTGACGGAGGGCATTCGAGTGCTTGGAGTGGGGACTTTGAATGCCTGTGTGACGAAACCACTGGGCGCAACCAATCACAGGGACAAGGGAAGTGGAGATGTTCAAGGAAGAAAGAGGCCACGAGAAGTGACGAACGCCAGGGAGCAGGTGGACAGATACGTTATCGTGGGTCGGTCATGACATGAGTGACACCTTTCTGACGACTGAATGAACGCTACGCGCACCCTCTCTCCCTCTTACGTCTTCACCTGGCTCCGACAAAAATCATGTCCAAAACCGAAAACGGAACGAAGCGTTCCCGCTTCCCGTTTTTCGGCTGCAAAAGTGCTAGCTTTCCGCTTTCCGTTCTTGGTTGGAGACCCCTAACCGAGCCTTCGGTGCCACGTCAAAAGATTCAAAGGTGGTCAAAATGAATCCTAGGTCCTCCACCGGGGGCGTGCCAGATGCCTCTCGTTTGTTTGGCATGTAAAACGCCCAAAGTCGACTTCTTTTTTATTTACAAGAGCAGTTGGATTGCTTTTTAAATTATAATGCATCACGCGAAAATAACTGGAAGTCGGGCGACTACAAAACTAACTATAGAGAAAGTGCCTGATTACAAGCGGATTGATTCGAAAGTGCGGCGCACCTGTATCGCGTCCGCGCATGCGTAGTGCCGACAGCAGCGCCACCGCTGTGGCGTGACGTCAGAGGGTTGAGTTGGTCTTTGCGTTCGACCAGGTCCGACTTTTTTTTCAACTTTCATGTCAAATTCATCGAAGGTTCGACTATTGCGTGCATGCGCGAAGCCCGAGGGAACTTTTGCCGCCGACCTTGTTCAGACGCCTCTTTCTTCACTCACCGTGGTTGGGACGACACGAGGTACGTATAAGAGAGAGAGGAAGGCTTACCTTTCTTTCCTGAGCTCCGAGTTCCGCTTCCGGAAGGCTTCGACCAGCAGTTGTAGCTCCTCGGCGTGCCGCGCGTGGAGGTTGGACAACTGCTGCGTGAAGTCGGCCACTGCGAAGAGAAAGCACAAGATGGCGACGCGTCACGTTGTCACGTGTCCACTTGCCACCGGGAGGTGACGCGTGCGCGCCAGTCCCAACTGTAACGCGCCTATTTATTTCAAAATGTGAGTTGGCGTACGCGGTAGAGTCACTAAATAGGTCAGGCTCAGAGTATAGGCACTGAAATCGCGGATTTTCTTGTGGGCGCCGCCATTTTGGTACTCAGTGAAGACTCAACAATATTCACTACTTCTGCTAATGGTGGCCTCCTGGTGGCTGATGAACGAGAAGTTGAAGATGGGCACCGAAGCGGATAACACGATACCTGCACATTTTATACAGGTGTTTCCGAGCGCTACTGGAGCGTGGAATAAATTAGCCTAGATGAACCAACGCCATGAGTGCAATTAAAGTTTTTCCAAAGGTGCCTTTAGGTGGTGCGTTTATTCATAGCCACCCATATACTAAAAAGCCCGTCAAATTGACGACGGAACAATAGAGTCAACAAGTAGAGCGCCCTGTCGCCGGAAAAGGGAGAGGAGAAACAGCAGAACGGCGAACGCAATGGTATCGCAGGGGGCGATCTCGCTGCACCACCAGCGGACCTAGCGGCCTTCTCCCCAAAACGCATTTGTATTTCTTTTTCCCTCTTTCGCATTTTTCTCCTCTCCCAAACGTCATAGCGGCGAGGCAACGTGAAAAGGATGCGGCGACCGTTGCACCGAGGAAGAGAAGGGTGTAGACCAACGCCATACTTCTCTAAAAAGAAAAAAGAAAAAAAGAACAGGAGTGTTTTTGGATTTGACTGCTCGCGCAGTAGTGGCGCCACCAAGAGATCCCTTCCCAGGGCGCTTTGGGCATCCTCTTTTACTCCGCCTCTCTTCTCCTGTTTTCCGTGACCGCTTTTCTTTGGATTCAAAGAAAACATTAAACCTAAAAAAATACACCTTGTTTTTTTCGCAAAGAGGAAAACGGCAAAAACCGCCTCGTTGACGCGGCTACTCGCAAATGACACAACGTAAAGCAAAAAAAAAAAAAATACAAGAAACAACAACAGACATTTTTTATGTGTACACTTGAAAGCACGTTTAACAGTTTCTTTCTTTACCGTCTTCCTCCTTAGTATTGGAAAAAATATACATATATATTTTTTTAGGTTTACATTTTTTTTCCATGAAAATGTGAGGATGAAAAATGCATTCCCTAAAGACTCCTCCGGAAAAGTTTGAATGCGCTCCGTTTGTTGGTTTATTTATAAAAAAAGTTATTTTGTACGGGCGAATAACGTCCAGGAACATACTACACCATAGCACAGTGCGGCGCACGAATTTGAAACCCGTACTGCGTCAGCGTTCACTTCGTGACTCGCGTATATACCACCGATCAGTTGGGACGCATTTCGTTCCCACGCGCAGACCAATTCAATTTCGCCGCTAAATGTAGCGGGAAAATTCCCGTATTGTGGGCAAAACATCAGTTCAGTTTCTATGCGCCAAATTTAGGTTGAAACCGACGTCACGTTACCTATATACACCGATTAAATTACCCGCCATATTCAGCGGAAAAGAAATCGCGTCTTGTGACCTAGACTCCAATCCAGTTTCTTCGCTAAATTTAAAGCGGGAAATCGACGTTACGTGACTCTGACTTCCTCACCAATTCCCTGAAAGCTCCTTTCATGCGTTATGACAGCGTTGCATTTTTTAAATATTTTATCACCGTTAAGCATTACAGACGTTGAGCTAAAGTTCTGGCCACTAGATGTCACTGCATATTGGAAAAATCTAGGCTCGATATTGATTAGCGAGCGTCGCACCATCAAGAGTCTCCGAGGCCATATGGTCTAAGGACTTCTACGTTTACAACTTTCTTGGTGAAGACTTGTTCATTAATACAGTTAAGACATTAAAGGAAGAAAAATGATGTCAAGTGGGCGATCGAAGTCTTCCGCTGAGAGGTAATTTCCGGTCGCGGCTGCGGAACACTGAACGCGTAATTAAAATGTCATTTTTGACGTTGTTTTCTTGGTAATTAGGTGATGTTCATCAATTTCGGCTGTCGTTTTAGACGCCAAAAACGGTCGTCCGCGAAGTAAAATCTACAAATACATGTGACGAGATCTTAGAGGCAGCTGATTAGAAAACACGTCACCTGAAACGCGAAATTCGCGGGGCGACAAGTTTTGCTATAGAGGGCCGGCGCGCTTCGTTATATAGGTCACTCGAGAATAAAGCGGAATATCACCCTTATAAGACACGAATTATGTACAGTCGGGCTCACACATAACAACACACAACGTACTAAAACAAGCCCTCTAAAAAAAAAAAAGAGAGTTTAGTAGCGTTTTTAAAGGTGTCATCACGGAGAAGCTGTCAACGAAGCTGACACGAGGGGGACAAGATCCGGAACCACACCAGGGATCGTTGCATTATTCAAGCGCGAACGGACGCGAGGAAGAGCTTCCCTATCGTGCGCTTGGCGCAACGTCCCCCTTTTACCCCACGTTCCCCATTTCTCCCCTCCCTTCCATTCTCCAATTTCGCCACGTTTACGCGTTTATACGCCTTTTTCTACTTGACTAAGGGAAGCTAAGGGTATACGCGGCGAGAGACAACTGTGTCGGCGCGGGACACGAAGGATTTCGTCGGGTCGGTGGAATGTCCACGCTATGTTGCGGTTTGCTACGTGCTTTTCCCCTTGGAAGAATGGAAATTACACCTCCCGACGGGGTTGGGGGGGGGAAAGAGGAAAAGGAACGGGATCTGGGGGAATGGGGAAGAAAAGAGACAAATGTGTAGAAAATAGAGCGGAAAAGCCACCGTCGTCGCCGTAGTAATACATGCATGGGATTCTTTTGGCCGCATTCATTGCGCTCTCGTATTGCCACCGCCTGCTGTAGCAGGCTTTTGACGCGTGCGCGGTTTGTTTTCCTTCGGACGTATTCATCTACATTTATATGACGACGGCGTCCCGGACTGGAACTGGTATGTTTTGTTTTCGTCTGCGTTGTCTGTCCCTTGCGTCCGAGCGGAATGAGGGTCACCTGACACGCCTGATAAAGAAACCCATGACCTAGTTTTCTTGTTTTTTTTTCTCGTGTGATATAAGACAGTTTTGTTGCTGCTTTAGTCAGCGCTGCCACATTTCGTTCCAGGAGAGCCACTTTATAAACTATGCGGAGGGACACCGAAAGAGAGGAGCAGATTGGATTAAAAGGTTAAAAGGCGCGAACTGTAACGAAAAAAGACACACATACGACACGGACTAGACACATTTTCCAACTGATTTAATGTAACACCAAACGTCGGGAAACTGTCGATCGCCATCACCTATAGACACCCCCCAAGCAACAAGATAAAGGCCTTTTAACCTCTTCATCGGTATGTACCAACTAGCTTCAACCAAAGTTTTATTTGGAGATGAGAGAGGGCGGTGACGTCAGGACGCCGCGAGCACTGATTAAAATGATTAGTGGATATATAGACGCGAAAGCCACGGCTGCCACTGCCTCTATACTCACTGTCCTAACTCGTTCGAGCGCCGGCGTCTGGCATTCGAACGCGAGACAATGCGCAATAGCAGACGACGCCCGTAATTGATCGCTCTGACTGGATGGAGACGGGGTGTATAGAGACAAAGGCGGCAAGCCTTTACGTCTACCCACTAAATCTTCCAATCAGAGCTCGAGGCGCTCTGGCGACAACGCACCGCTCTCATCTCCTCCTCTCCTTCATTTTATCCCCGTATGCACTCTAAGAAAAGCCCAGAGCGCCTACATTGTTGCGAAGCTCTCGGGAGAACCAATCGCTGCAATTTACGGAAAGGTCCTCAGCGAAATAGAAGGCTAATAATATGTTTATAATTAAACAAAGAAGAAAAACCTTTGTCATGTGATAGATGCGCACGACGTAAGCACGTACAACGCTCTGCTCAGCGTCACAGCACGGTTCGTCTTATTCAAAGTCTAAACATGACTACACACCCCAAGTGGCGCTGTTGTTGAATTCCGGAGTACACGGATATACTTTTACACAGCTGTAGCATGGCATATGGCGTCGCGTACACGTCCTCCTATATAGTTTGTATGGTGACTCAATGGTCGTTTTTCGCGATTTGTTTTCGCGAACGTCAAGTGCTTGGCATTGTGATTATTCGTGGGTTAGAGGCTCGTGGCTAAGCAATTAAAAAAGAAAAACGAAGAGAAAGAAGACGCAGATCAGCTGTTAAGGGCTAGGTTCCCCAGGATCGCGTCCACCAGCAAAAAATGATGACACCGAACTCTGGACAGCTACCGCCATCTATGAGCGACGGCGGCAACCAGGCAATCGGCTGGTTGCCGCCATCTCTCATAGATGGCGGTAGCTGTCCAGAGTTCGGTGTCATCATCTATGGGCGACGTGCGCAGCAGCGCGAATGGTTCCGCAACCGCCACGAAGCCACTATTGCCTAAAGTTCCACTGCGTTGAGCGCTTCACATTGCGAAAGAAGAGCAGAACGCTCGCCTGGAAAGCCACCGCCGAGAACAGAAGCTACAGCTCTGCTGCTCTTCCTTCTTCACCAGAGTGGAAAGGCTGAAAGTTTTTTCCACTACAACTCCTATACTCTAGTTCACTGTATTCTATAGCATCGCTGAACCAATCGTAAAAAATAAAAAAGGCCCAGTGACTTGCGCTTTTGACGTTGCTTGATTGGTCAAATTAGCGAAACGAAGAATAGAACTTCAGGGCGGCCCTTCAGCTGTCCCGGCTCCAGCGTGAGTCTCCTCAGATTTGTTCCTGGTTTCGGTAAATGCTTCGGCAAATCGTGTTCAGTTGCCACGCTCGGTTGCCCAAAATGCGAGGCTACACACTATCAAAATGTACACCCCTGAGGGTTTAAAAATGTTGCTCCAGCAACTTGAACTCATGCATCTACACCCTTTCAGCACTTTCCTTTCGAGTAATATACACCATTTTTGATAGCAATATGAGGATGCTGTTGCATACCCTTCGTTTTGGAAGGACGCGTAAAAAGGGTTGTGGAAGAAGAGTGCTACGATAAAGTGAGAAGAACATGCACACTTTTCATTATTTTTTTTTTATAGGGTGTTCGCCTCACTTCACTTTACAGGGCTGGTGAACACCTTGGAGTGTTTACCAGCCCTGGGACAAACTGCTTTACACCCTGAAGGTTGTAAAAAACGAGCGAGAGAGAGAGAGAGAGAGAGAATAGAGCAGAGAAAGAAGAAAATAAAGAAAAAGATAAATGCTTTAAGGTTTTGAGGAAACAGGCAAACAGTGGGAGAAAAAGAAGGAAAAAGGCACTTATATTCAGTAATGAGCGCGGAAACAGCCCTCGGAGGACATAAATTTTTACTCAATCTGGCGTTTCAGTGGGAACAGCTGGTCCGCTCTCATCGCTAAGAGGTCATTTTCAGTTATTGCAAGCTTAATTGGTTTAAATAAGCGTGAGGAGAACGATGCAGAAATGCAAACACGTAACGATCCATGGTGTCCCGAAGAAAGAGTGTTTCGTAACGATGATTGAACATCTGCTCCCACTAGAAAATAAGTTGTAAAACCCGCTAACGAATGCGCTTAACGACCGCCAAAGTGTTTCAAGAAATACTTTGGTACGGCGACGTCTCGTTAATATGAATTCCTTTAGTAATATGAATACCCCGCTATAGCCTCAGGGCGGTGAACAGGTGGCGCTTCGGTCGGCTGCTTGTCAGCGCGGCTGGTGTTCAAAATGGACAACTTTGGAAATGCTGAACTGTCCTGCGGATTGGTCACGAGTGCTGTGTCAGAGTTCGGCACAGCATTCGGAGGTTCAGGCTTGAGATCGGGTCCAATGATTGCTGCCGCAGGCCGTCTCAGATTTGCAAACAAATTCCGTATTCGTGGCGAGAAGTTTCGGTGTCACCATCTAGCGGAAGCCCGGCAGAACCCAAAGTGAGGACTCCCCGAAGCCTACGCCGCTTCTCATAGCTGAATGAGTCTTCGTTCAGCCTCACTGACTCGCTATTAACTTTTTTTTGTATATTGTTTCTATAACACGTTTTTATGCATTCGTGAAGGACGATTACAAATTCTGCGTCTGACAGGTTTTGATCTGAGGCTTCAATGCTTGCATCTAAAGTGGTATTAATATTTTTTTTTATTTTGTTCTGAGCAAAGCACGGTGAAGATGCTCATTTTTAGCTCACTAATGTTTCGAGTTTACATATATTTTTCAGACTTTCCGTGACAGTTTAAAAGAAACAATCCTCGTCTTACTTCGTTGGAGAACAATTAATGGTATCACTGTTGTGGTTTCCTCCCTTGAGATGAACTTACTAGTTCTCTATCTCAATTGCTACATCTTTAAAAAATCAAGGGCTGTCTTGCACACATTTGCTTTTAAACACATCCTGAAATTTACGAAGATTAATAAAATCATCCGCAGCACCATGTTTGTCATTTTAGTAATTACAGTGAAGAAGTGAATGCTCCAGCGTACAAAGTGTGGATGACTATAATCACTACAGAGTTAATGAAAAAATACACAAAATTAAAATTATAAAAAAGAAACATAGGCAAACTTCTAGTGAAACTCGATTTGTCAAATAATGACAGCCACATGAGACACTGTACTGATGCAGATGTTATGTTATGGCCTAATGACAATATAATTAAAAAGAGAGGAGATGCGGGATTTTTTTATATTTGATCATCGAGTGAAGAGAGCCCTTCTCTGTCCAGCTATAATTGCTGTCAGTAAAACACAACAAACCGTAGGATCACAGCCAAGGTTTTGGGACGTTACATGACATTTTGCTCTGATGACCATAAGCCGTCCAGAATACATAATCAACACTCGTAGTATTGAGCATAAACGTTTAACAGAGCACGTTTTAGTGCACAAGAAAAAAAAATAATCCGAATGGCGTGAACATGTAGACGAAAGAGTGAAACATCCTGCATAAATTACTTTTTTTTTCTCGATCACAACACTAGCCCCAGCTACTGCACCATAAAAAAAAGGCAAGACTTGCTCGAATGTGGGATCCTCGGGAAGCGATTTGTTGAACTGACACAGGAGCATCCTTTCGTGTTGGACAACAACAACAACAACACAACAACTGCTCATTCTTTCAACTTCGCAGCACGACAGGTGACAGGTGTTGGGTAAAGGGAAAGGAGGATTATCGGATTATCGTTGGCACCGACTCCCGCCAGTGGAATTCGTACGGAGGACGAAACAAAGACAGCCGCGCAGCAGAGCAAAACACAATACGAAATACCACACGATTCGTTGTGAAAGCATCGGCTAAGTACATGGTTCGAGCACACCATCGCTCCCGCCCACAGCCGTTTGGGCTGTTTCAATCTCGTCTCCACTTCCCAAGTTCTCGTTCTCTTGGATGTAGATGGAAACGTGAACATTTTTCAGTCGCGTATGTTGTGCCGCCGGTAACAAAACAATAACTCTATATCCACCGCGTCGCGTACGAAAGCGAGCGATCACGCCGTACCGCTGTGACACGCGCGATGTAAACAAACCCGGCATTTTTAAACATGGCTGATGGAAATCCGCTTCAAAAAACGGGGACGAAGGAAGGAACAAACACGACAGGACGGAACTGAAATGTCGTGTTTGTTCCTTCCTTCGTCCCCGTGTCTTTTTTTTTTTTAAGCCTGATTTTTATTAATTATGTTTAATTATGACCAATTGGCCCAGTTTACTACTTTGTTGCAAACTCCGGCATCGTCACATTCCGGATGTCACGTGACATTCACGTACTGCTCAGTGGCGCTCGCCGAGCGTGGTTCTCGCCGCAAATAGGATTCAAATTTAAATCTTAACTTTTCCAGACGTACACTGGAAGGCTCTCCTAGATAAAATGCATCTAAAAGCAACTTGAAGGGGTTTGGGAGCCCGTTACATGGGGAACAGTTCCGAAAGAAATGGAAGCTACGAACAGCTTGTCACACATACAGTAATACTATAAGACCATATGTAAAACACACACACACACACACACACACACACACACACACACGCACACGCACGCACGCACACGCACACGCACGCACGCGCGCATACACACACACGCGCACGCACGCACACGCACGCACGCACGCGCACGCACGCAGGCACGTACGCACGCACGCACACACGCACACACGCACGCACACACACACACACACACACGCACGCACACACACACACATATATATATATATATAAGGAAAGCATAAAAAATATAAACATTTATTTAGAAACTGTTCGGAAATGTAAAAAACAAATTAGTGTGCGTGTGTAAAGGATGTACCAAGCTCAATCTTTCTCTGGCGACGAGTATTTATGATGCTCTCGTACTTAGTTATTTCGGAAGTCGAATACAAAAGAACGTATTAATGCCTTAATTAAATGGAATGAAATAGACAATATTAAACAAAAGTTTTGCCATGCGAACTACTTTGTATTTAGAAAGTAAAGGTTCTGAATGATAATCATACGGGACGTTTGAAGAATAAAATGCTACATTTTCCTTTGAAAAAACTAGGAATGCTATTTCCCTTTGTTTTTGTAGTCGTCGCCCAAAGTACGTAGATGCCACCTACGTGTCGAACCAAACTCCATTGCCCGGTGGGTATAAAAAATTTCAGTGACGATCTGTGTAAATTTGTACATTTTTGTCTCGTTTAGACGCCTTACATTACGTGCAATCTTCGGGTAACGAATTAAGGTGCTCTTATTAATGAGACGTTAATATATGAGCTCTCTTCTTTTTTCCGGAGATTTAGGATTATTACGCTTTGTGTTTCTTAATATTGTCAATCGACTATAGATATTCTTATACCATCCTTCTCCCCTCCCCTTCCTTACTGAGGACCTATGGCAAGCGATGAGTTCGTATGAATTGAAACTTAATAAACGCACGTTTCGTTCATTTATTTATTCGAGGCTGGTTAAATATTAACGAGCGATGATGCGGGGAGGCCTGGATCACGAAATATGCGCGTATACCCATGGCGTTTCGCAAACTTGTGCTCTAACTTTAGCACATGACGGATGACGTGATTTCAAAGGCACGCACCTAGCCGCACTTCAATCAATCACACCCCCCTCCCCCACACAAAAAAAAAACGATAAAGAAACATGTTTTTACCAGACGTGCCCGTAAAAAAAGAAGCCTGTTTTTTTGTTTGAAATACTTGCTTAATAAAATAACGAATATCTGATCTTAAATGCGGACACACAATTACCTTAATTCACGACATTAACGGGGGAATTTAGAAATCCCCCGCTAGGATCCCAAACTGTTCTTTTTTACAGCGATTTCTTAGGTGAAAACTGGTCTCATTCTAATATTATCACCAAAATAAGGGACACGCGGGAACCTTGCCTGCAATAACAAACGAAACACGGGTCTTTATTTATTTATTTATAGATGCTGTCATTTCATATGCAAGGAATATCAGAGTGGCAGGATAGAAAACTTTCTACACAAGGAGAGTTGCCAACGGGAGTGCGGTCCTCCGACAAGGAATACAGTTCAGCGAAGAAGCAGCCTAAGCCGGGGTCACACTGCTCATACGTCATACAAAAGACAGTCTGCAAACACGAGTCACCGCAATGTCCGCGGTTCGAATGCCGCGTGCCTAAGTTTTCCCCTCGAACTCATTGCCACGTGACGTGGCATTCGAAGCACGCAAAATCTCGCAATGACTCGCGTTCGAATCTGTACGCAGACTGTCTTCTTGTATGATGTGCGTGAGCGCGCCGAGCGAAAGCTCGCAATGCAGAACCAGGCCGGGATCTCGGGTTCGTCCCCAAACCCCGTCCCGTTTGCGATCTGGGACTCGAATCCGGACACTTGGCCAGAGTCCGGGAAGGTCGAACGAAGCGCGGCGCCGGCCGACCGATCACTGCCGCCGGATTCTTCGCCGAGATTACAGTCCCCGGATGACCACCGTATACACCGCGTGCGTGCGGTCGTGTGCCTGCGTGTGCGCTGACTTAAATTTTTCATCTGGAGAGCCGAGACACCAGACGCCCATTGAGGCCGCGACTATACAACTTCCGGCCGTCTCAACATACACGCGACGCAATTATTTTATCGATCGATCAATCGATGCTCACCTGAAGGTCTTTGGTTATCGTGAATCGCGAGAACGAGCGCACGAGTACGCGTGAGATCGAATTTCGAGAAAAGTTCGAAGGATTCGACGAATGTTCGCCACATCCATAATTCTACAGATACCAGCAGAAGCAAGACGGCGGCTCCCAGGGGACCAGAGGCCGTACTTATATACAAAAGAGTATGTGAGAGAGAGAGAGAGAGAGAGAGAGAGAGAGAGAGTGAGAGAGATGGACCCGCGGACCTTCGATTCGGCCCCGAATAAAAGTCGGTCCTTTATTATTCATGCGAGAATACCCCGTCCCCACGGGCGTCGGGTTTCGGATGGTTTCGGAGAGTGGAAGAATAAAAACGAGCAGCTCCGTTTACCCCGAAGCTGACAGTGCGGTGGGAGCTACGCTCTCGCCGGACCAATCAGCAGCCTCCATTTCATCACGTGATCACGAACTCTCAGAAAAGCTTGTGGAGGACGTCAACCTGATAGCCGGCTAAAGGTTAAACTCGCCTCAGTGAGTTTACAGCTCCTTTTTTTCCGGCTCCCAGACTTGCTTACCCGATGAGCGTAAGCAAACCTGGTAGCCGGCTCGAGGCTATAACGCGTGAATCACTGAGGCGTATTTACCTAAGCCTCGGCCGCTCCCTCCTCTTCCTCCCCCCGTAAACCAGGTGATGTGACGTGCCACGAAAACGCGCCGAGTTAAACTGCCGAATTCAATCCGTAATAACCAACTCCACAATTTTTTTTTTTTCGAATACGCTGGAGGGGGCGCGATTATGTGACCAAAGAGGGACATATAACATTTCCAACGAGCACGTAGCTTCTACCGCACTGTGGAGGGGTGCGGGCCCGGTTTTCCCTGACGGCTGGATGGAGTAAATATTCAACGAGGAATTTCAGACTCGACTTGGGAGTCCCGCGCGCGTGGCACAGTTTTCTCGGCGCACTGCGGCGCTGTCTGCCAGCGGCCATCTCACCCGCAGCGCCGGCGTCGAGGGGATACGGGACAGCCCTCTGAAAGTTTTATTCGCACGCTTCCCTCGCGAGGCTATATATATATATATATATATATATATATATATATATATATATATATATATATACACAACACAATTAGGCTTTATTTTGCGTGTCTGTTTCCTTCGTAGCGCACGTGAACCTCGCGGCTTTCCAAAAACCGTGCACGCAAGAAAAAAAAAAAGACGCAGAGTGCCGTCAAACTTACCGTCATACTTAACGTCAAAGCCGTCCATTTCTGGCGGCTTTGACGTTAAGTATGACGTGCAGTGGCTACCGCTCCGACTATGCACCAAGGGCCCTAAACTCGTCAAACACAAAGTTGGAGCCGAAAGTTCGCGGAGCGCGCCGATTGGACGTCGGCGAAAGAAGCGCGAAGTCATCGTCGTGATCGGTGCGCTCTGTCAACTTCGGCCCCAACTTTGTGTTTGACGAGTTTGGAGACCCAACTTAACTCTCTGACGTCACGACAGTGCGGTGGCGCTGCTGTCCGTACTGCGCATGCCCAGACGCCTCAGCTCACGCGAATTTGGTTTCTGCGCACGCCTGGATCACCGTCACAAAGGAGGCGTTCCATTTTGCCATTAGAACAAATATTTTGCATCGTTTAACCCTAGAGTTTCGAATGAATGGAATCGTCTACTTGCATCACTTACATCGATTGTTGATTGTGTTTTTGTTTTTGCTTTGTTGTTAAATGTTTCAAAGCATGTATTTCCCGTTGTGTAACTATTTTGTATTTTCCACCGTTATTTTGTTTGTTCTCTCACCACTCACCTCTGTATAATGCCTCTGGCACCGAGGGTAAGATAAATAAATAAATAAAAAAGAAAATGCTAGGGATTTGCCGCGCCTTGTGCTATCTTAGGATTACCAATTGACTAGAGAGTTAATGCCGCGTTATGCCGCAATGAAACCGCCTGTCTGTGGGCGACTTTGACGCCGTTGTACAGTTGCTTCCGCTCGGGCTAGAGTTACTCGCAGCCAGTTTTGTACACGTTACTGAAAGAAAAGATAAATAATTAATTACAATTACAATTACTCTTGGTTAAAAGGTATTCAATTAGATTACTCGATTACATCGAGATGAAAAGTAATTGGCCGTTACTTGAAACAGTAAAAGTTACTTTTCCGATTACTTCGAATTTTCGAAACGACATGTTTTTTGTTTGTTTGTTTTTTTGCCGGTTTAAAAACGGGCTTTTTCGTACTTTTCGTTACTGGATCAGAATCACCGAACTACAAACTACTCATCTTTTTAGTCCACCAATTTTGGGAAACCATCTTCCCGTGGGAGACAATCGGTTCGAGGATTCCTCGGTAAAAAAGACTGGTACAAACGAAGGGTGTCATTAGGAAGGTTAAGTAACGGTTAGGAGTATTATCAATACTTTCAAACGCAATAAGATTACTCTTGTGAATACCCTCGGAATGAACGTATTATGATCATTAAAAAAATTACGTCAAGAAGTAACCAATTTTAAATAATTACGAGTAATCAGATACTCGTAATGAGTCCTGCGCAAGTCTGGTCTCGACTATCTTGCCATCACTTCGCGGCTTATGAGACTGCAGCATTGGTCAATAAGAACGCCGAAACAAAAATACGAATCACGAGGCAAGAATCATAAACATAATAACCCATGTTCAGAGTTCCTAAGACTTTCGGTTACTAAGGGGTTCCTTTCCAACTCTTTGGTCACAGTTCAATCCGTTGAAGCCATTCGGTCAGCAGACTTGCCTATTTTTGCCTTGCCGGCGATCGATCAGTATACTTTTAAAATCCTATAACCTGTTCTTTTTTTTCTTGTTTTTTACAGCACATCGTTTATTGGTGAATCCCCTTTCAGTTCACCGGTGGCTTTTGTCTCTGCAACTGTCCCGCTTCTTCAATCAGTTCTTCGATTCTTCTCCGTTTACGATATATTGATCTTCTGTTTCACCTTGGACCCTCTGTGGCTTCCACTTTAGTTCTTAAAGCTTCGCCATCAGTTTAGCTTGTGCTTTTGTCTCAGACTTCGTTTTTGCTGCTGATGTGATTGGGGTTCATTGTCGTTTTTCGAACTCCTACTAGATTGCTGTCTGAATTGCATTAAGATGCCTGCGATCTACTTACTCAAGAACTGAGCCATCTCGCACTGGAAATAGCGAGTGAAATGATCGGCCTGTTTAGATCAATGACGCACTGTGCACACGCAATGGTCTACGTGTTCGTAATTCGCTGACTGATTTCGTAGATCGCAGAGATTGGCTCTCAGTGTTTTGCGGGTAACAAACGCAGGCATTTCTGAGCGGTGTCTCGTTTCGGTCCGCCTCAATTTTCTACCTTCCCCCTCGTCACGTTCGTCTTTGTCAGCTCTGCGTGGCGCCGATGCAAATGGGCCATAGTCCCTCCAATCCCGGCGAACAATGAAAAGTATTTCAGCGAATTACGAAGCTCAGAATACGATTAGACACGAAATAATGCGATGTGCGGAGGGATAATGAGCACGACGTTTCACTTGCTCATGAATGAATGGAATGACGCTAGTGACTGTACCTTTATGACGGGTGGTAGCTTGCGCCACCTGGACCCTGCGCACATACATAATTTTCAAATCGAAAAAAAAAACACGCAGGTTAGCTGGTGAATGAACTCCATAATGATAATTGAATACAGTGTGTGTGTGATTGTCGTTTGTTTTGTATTTGTCCCCAGTCTCGAGTTTATTTTTATTAGGGGGGGGGGGGTTCAGATCTAATGGTATCCGAGGTTCGTCATTTGCTGGGACCCTTTCATTGATCGCCTTGATTGGCTCTCTCCGTGTTCTGCGGGAAAGTGAACTAATATACATTTGTATACAGCGACCATCAGATAATAAAACAAGCAAAACTATACGAGCTGCTTACACTGATGTCATACTTGCTGGGACTAGACATATGAACCCAGGCCCGCGCTGTATCCGTCTTAAACGTCGGCTGTTTATTCAACGTGTTTTATATATATTTTTTTTATTTACGACTTTAAAAGTGTGAAGTATTCAAACTGTACGTCATTTGAAGACGACAACTCGGGATATATATAAAAAAACATTACGCAAAAAAAAGACCTACAAACCATATAGCGATTTCCAAGCGATCAAACTACGACGAGGAAGCTCTTACACAAAGTCAGCAACAACAACAACAAAAGAAAGGCTGTCGGTGCAAAGATAGGTAAATAATGACCAATAAAACTCAAACCCACGGACAGGGTAGAAACACCGGAAGCTTCTTTTTCTACAGAACAGAAATAACAAAAATAAAATAAAATAATAAAAGTAGCGGAAGAGGAAAAAAAAAACACATTAAAGAATCATGTTCGATACGGGAATGTACCGTTCCTACAACCCGGACAATATTTTTGTTCTGTTTTTTTTTCGTTTTTTTTTTAGCGCAGTGAAATCTGGTCGTAAAACAAACGATATCGTAACTTTCCTCTTCCTATCTCGTTGTATAGAGGCCAAATAGATGTATATATATATAAAAGAAAATACATTAGCACGGAAAAAACGACACTATTTTATTGTTTTACAAGCTGTCCGATCGGATATCCGGAGCTTTCCTTCTTTCCTCCGTACGATCACGTCACCTTATACGACGCATCGCAGCCGATGCTGTACCGGCCAATCCAAGCCAATCCAACGCTGTGAGCACGTCACGTGACTACGGGCCCCGCGTCTTCCGAAGATCACGTGACACCCACAGTGGATTGGATTGGCTGGGACGGCTTTATACCGATCGCAGCGGTCCGTTGTGCACGGTGGAAGGGAGTATAGTACGGATTCAGGAACGCGCACACAAAGGAAGACAAATGTATGCGTACGTAAAACCTACCGATCTCAGCAATGACCCGACAAACGATGCACATTCCCGCGGGCGAGCGCGCAAAGTGCGACAGCGCGGCGAGGCGACGAAGAATTCGCTCAAAAGCGAAATGTTCGCTCTAAGCGAAAGAATTCGTTCTAACCGGGGTGGTCGTCTGCTTTCGGTGTATCGGCTTACTTGGCGATAAATTCAACGAGGCGTGGCGCTGCTCCGTTTCATGGGCGACACATTCCTAAGCACACGTCGGGACGTCGCGACGATATGTTTATGAGGTCACGTGATGTCAGACGTGACGTCGGTGGGGCGACAGCTCACGACACTTTTTGTTTACACATTAGCTCGCTTTCGACACCAAAATATACAGGGTGTCCCTGATGACAGTTAAGTGCTTTTTTTGTTGTTTCATCCCAAAAGTAAATTGCGCAACGCCGAGCGTTTAGTCTCCTTCCAAATGTAGCGCTAGCGATTCGGACCAGGTGCCAGAGTGTGAGAGCTTGTCGTTGTCTCGTTCAAAAGTCATATGTGGTTTTCCGATATTTTTAATGAGAAAATGGGGTCCCACTTCCGGTAGCCGACGCCATTCGCCTCAATGTCCTCGCGGGCTTCGTCGGTCGCCTTCGCCGACTTACAGCGCTACACAGAGCTCTTGTCCCATCGCGCAAAAAAGCGGCGTCGTTGTGCCCGAAAGATGGCCATAAAAATACATCAAGCACGCGCCGCTCAATTGTATGCTCAAGGGACGCCGTCCTTGAGGTCGTCCTAGGTCGTCCTCGACGTCGTCCTAGAAGTCGTCCTAGAGGTCGTTCCAGACGTCGTCTTCTAGGCGTCGTTCGCCTTCCTACACGTAAGCAGTCTTAAGTGTACTCCCGTAATTTTTTACCAGTTCTATTTAGCGGAGAAACTGACGGTAGATACGTGGCGTGACGTCAATTTTCCCGCTAAATTTAACGGGGAAACTGAATTGGTATGTAGGTCACGTGACGTCAATTTTTCCGCTAAATTTGTTTCGCAAATTGCATTGGCGTACAGGTGCGCGTCAATTTCCCCACCAAATTCAACCAGCAAACTGGAGGTCACGTGACACAAATTTCTTTGCTAAATTTCGCGGGAAACTGGCGGTATATAGGCCACGTGACATAATTTTTTTTTCGCCAAATTTAGCGGGGAAAATTGAACAGGTGTATAGGTCTTGTGACGTCACGTGTAACGCTCCTTCGTGACGCTCGTTCACGACAAATTTATCGTAAAAAACGACCCACAAAACGAATTATGTGTTTACAAAAGAAAGGTAGGAAGAGAAAGAAACCCACAAGTGGGGCCAAAGCCAAATCGAGAGCCGGAAGGATACGCGCCGCTGGACAAATCCAAAGTCCTTTCGCGTCACTTTCCACTTAGCGTCCTTTTCCAAATAAAGCCGGCTGTCATATGACCGGCGGCGCGAAGCTTGGGACAAGCAACATGCTTTGATCGTTGTTTCGTTGTATCCTGGCTACTCGCGATCTTTATTACTACAGTCTGTTGTCGAACAAGGCTCTTGTCCTGTCAGAAACACGTTACCCTCGGGGTAAATAGATGTCCGAGATAGAAAAAAAAAAGCGCCAGAAGGAAGAAAACGAATTACTTTGATGTGTATGTGTGTGTCGTGTGCGTGTATGTGTGGAGGGCAAAAACAAACACTTGTGGACCGTCGCACATAACAGAAAAAAGAGCCCATCAAACACACTCCGTCAGTGACATCTGCTACACAAAATGAAAGGCACATAACAACTAATCCCGTAGAAACGTATAAGGCACATGCCTTACAGAAAAAAATAACTGTCAAAAATAATAATAAACACACAAATCAAACATTACTCCGCCATAAAGTAAACAAACGACACTTCTTTAGAACAGTTAAGAACAAAGCGCGAAACAAAAGAAAATAAACTGCCGTACGCAGCAACAAATTGCTGCGAACTCAGTCTCGGGAGTCCGCGAGCTACCGTCAGCGCAGGTAAACATCCACCCCCATCAGCAGACTCAAAGAAGAAGATAGAAGGCTAAAAGGGCACCGAGAGGAACGCGAGCCCCCAACAGACACATCCAAAGAGACAGAACACACAAACTCAAGAAGAGGCAAACACCGACCCACATCTACATCGCAGAGGGGCGCGCGCGAGGGCGCACTCAGGACCGTCAACAACAACAACAGGAGACGGCGTCAGCCAGCCTCAGCCAAAAGCATAGTGTCGCAGCAGAAGCGCAAAGCCACGTCGATTTGCGGGACCCCTAACTGTTTCTTTCTCCACCAATCTGCACAAAGGTCGCACAACCTCCACTCCCGGGGAGGCATGAAAAAAGCCGACACGCAACTGAATCTTTCACTCGTTGTCTCACTCCCACGCACACTTCTCCCCAACGTCGTCATCGTCGTCGTAACGACCCGACCCAGTGTCCGCCATTAGGCCTAGCAAAAAAAACAGCAACAACAGAGAAACTCGACATCAGACAGTTCATCAACCAGCGAGGCCAGGAACAGTCAAACCGACGCCCTATTCGCCGGAAGTGTCCACCATAATTTATCTGTAGCCATCTCGCTCTCTCCTTTTCTGTTTCTGTGTCCCACATCCCTAGTTTAGTTTCTGTTTCGGTTTCCCGCCTTTTTTTCCACCGTGTCTCGCCTCGCAATACACTGGTAGGCCGGCTGGTCTTCTTCGATCCTTGACGACGGAAAGAGTAAAAGACAATAAAAGGTTCGCTGTGTCTTTTTTTTTTTTTCCACCAAAAGGGTCGAGATGTTTACGTAAAGGTAGCGTAAACATTTAGGATCCCTCTTCGACGTGAGGAAGAACAGAGCGTATTGGACGTGCGAGAGCACAGGACACACTGTTTGCCGATCGAAGTGTGGCAGCCGCACAGAAGTCGTTATCTTGATTAAAGGAGAGACTCTCTACTCCTATTTGCTCACCCTCTTTTTTTCTCTCTGTCTGTCTGCGTCTCGAGATTTTGCGACCGCTGTCCTTCCTCGATTGATCCCCATCTCTCTTTTTCTTTTTTTATTCTAGAAAGTGTAGACGTAAAACCAACATAATCCGCATACGATGAAAAGTATATATCGTCTTTTTAGTCTGCGCGTCTCTGTGTCTCTCGGTGCGAAGAGTAAACATCCAATCGACACTGTCGATATCGGAGATCGACCGCGTGACATATCGCCACTCAGCACGTGACGATATATCAAGTGTTAAGTGAATCGAAACACGCTCTCAGATATGGATCGCTGAGCACGGCAACCTTCACAAAATAAATTACTCGAAATGCGAGCAAAAAAAAAAGAAACTATTGAATTATCGCTATTTTAGTTACTGACTGTATGAGAACGGCAGGGAGGTGATTCAGTTGTCCCGCGGACTTCAGTGCGAACTTCCCATCTTCGATGATGCATCTAAAGCATGACGGAAGGCAACCAGCCCCTGCTGGAGGCCCGGACATTCGAAAGAGGCGCCATGCCGCTCTTACCCTTTCAATCACTACAGTGACACACCATTATTTTTGTCTGCAAATGTGTCAAAATAAGACAATACCAGAACGTCTTCGTAACGCTTCAGAACTTGAGAGCGCCGTTTGTTACAAGCAAAAGGAAGAAACAGAAAACTTCGAATGCGAACGTCCAACTCCGGCAATATGGCATCAATAACCTTTTTTCTTTTTCAATCCTTCATGAAGTTTTTCTTTTTTTTTAAGTGCATTTATTTTTTCTTCAGTCCCCGTCTATATCTTTGAGCTCCCATCCATTGGAAACTTTTTTCTCCAAACTCTTTTCGCAACTTCAGACTTCCACACGCGTCCTTTATCAAACACCATACATGATCGTTCATTTGGCATCCCCATTTCTGCGCATTTTTTCCCTAATCCCCCCCCAACCTTCCCGATTCGTCTATCCCCAGAGAACTCATCACATAGCGTTCAATCTCCCTCTGTTGCCCCCTCCCCACAGCCGGAATCTCGGCGCGGTACCAGCGCCTCCATTCCCGATTCCCTACTTCCCCTTTTTGCACCCATCCCCGATCCCTGACATATCTCGTTCTTTTTACCCGTTTCTGCTCTTCCGTATTTTGTTTTTCTTATTATTCCCGCCTTTCCCTATCACCCTTCTACCTAACGCTTCCGTCTGCGTATTCCCTCGTTCGCAGGAGCACCGACCGCTCTTCCCTTCCCCTATACCCTCCTACCCCCCCCCCCAAAAAAAAAAAATAATATATTTTTTTTATGTTGCCCTCTCTCGCTCACACCGCCTCGACAACACACGGTCCCTATTTCTTTTTTTTTCATCTAGATTTCATTATTTCCTTTTCCCTCCCTAGGCCTTCCCTACATTCCTCCCTCTTCTAAGTAACTACTTCGCTCAGTCCTTCCCCATTCCCGTCGTTCCTTCCTGTTCCTTCCCCATTTCTCGTCCCCACGGAAGAAGGTGGGCCACCTAACCTCGCACCCAGGAAACAAATATGGGGAAAAGGAACGCAGAGTGGCTAGCGTGTCCCAAGCACAGTCCACTTGACAGCTCCGGCTGTGGCTCCTTTTGCCTTTCCTTTTTGTCTGTTGACCGGCATATAATCTCGAAGAAAGAGGCAGCGGCCTTCTTTCAGAACACGGAAGAACGATAGCCAAAAAAGTGACAGCTCTCGAGGGTCATCATGCCATGGGTATATAGTATATTGGGATATACATCGATCTTGCTCTTTCATTGTTGCCGTACTAAATACGCAGCTCACACCATCTTTGGCTTTGTGTAGCTCCGGCTAAATGGAGACTCGGATAACAATGCACAGTGTTCCGTTATTATTATTTTTGTTGTTGCAGATTAGGCGACTTAGTGGTACGTGTAAGGAAGCTTGTACTCGCGTGCGCGAGCATCCCATCAGTTTGCCTGCATTTTGGTATTTTGCTAGAGTGTACTGCTATGTAACAGTACACTCTATAGTACAACTAAATTGCGTGCGCGCATGTACATAATCACTCAACCTTCTGGGACGTGTTAAGAATGCAGTGACGTATGCCCCTCAAAGGTGTTTGGCATAGCTTAGCCAGCCAATCACTTCCACTTGTTTTAACAACAAACTTCTCTAAACAGGGTCCGCTTGCGCATAGCAACAACAATGTTCGCAGTGCCGAATTTTCGCCGCTAGCTTCTTTTCGATATCGTCGTCTCTAATCTACCTGGGCTTGCTTCGCAAAGTCGTGACGAGTTATCTGCGTTTCTTCGCCGTATTTTCTGCACGACGACGTGAAAATCCATGCGGTGGTATGCTGACGATGCGTTTCAACGTGAGAGCTCGAGCCCGCGCCGCAGCGCTTCGCTCGACGCTATCCGCTTCTATTAGTTCATTTCCCACTCGCTTATGACTTATACGTAGTGCAAGTTCGTCATACTCTTTGCACACCTCGTGCATTTGTTTACCCCCCCCCCCACCTCCGACCTCGACCAATGACGGGGCACGCTTGACTGCCTCGTCATCGCCCGTTCCCTGGGCGTTCTCTATGTTACTCTTTGTTGGCGCGCCCGCCCTTGCGAAGCGCCAGAGACGCGTTTTCGAACACTTGCTCGCCGAACAAGCAACGAACAAGCCCTCGTTTGCCTACTTCGGGCGTGGGTGCACTGCGCGTGCGCACAAACCAGATCCGGGAGAAGTGAAGCGAACGCGCATGCGCAGTGTTGCCAGCAGTGCCACCGCAGTGCCGTGACGTCAGAGGTTTGAGTTGGTTTATATAGGGTTCCGTGTTTTCGGAGGTTGTTTTTTCATCGATTTTGGGGATGTTTTTCGGGTTTTGTTCCCCCCCCCCCTTCGCAGATTCGTTGTTTTTTGGTGTAAATTATCGGTCTGACAAAACAAATCAGTGTTCGTCGAATCTTGGGCTGAAGGAAAGCGTCGGCAGCTCTCCTACATAGGGACGGAGTATAGATTTTTGTTCTCCTGCGAAACATGGTGTTTATAGCCGAGTCTCGTCGTCGCGATTCGAGAAAAGAATATTGAGCCATGGTAAGCAACGATGTAGCCTCGTTGTCTTCCGCGCGAAGGGGTCATGGGACGAAGTCAGCGTCGCGTCCTGCCGTCAAGCGCCTCTCGTTGCGGAAGAAAATCGAGCAGGGCGATGTTGTCGTCCCGCTCGATGAGCAGCGAGCTTCGCTCGCTCTGTTTCCGCACGAAGCCGATGGCGCGGAGCAGTATATAGACGTGCTGTTTTCTCGAGAGCGGAGGGAGCTTCTACAGCATTATTAGCGCGTCACTGACGTATACGAGCGCCGAGGCACCCTCTCGTTCTCCCCATCGGGGACGTCGCTACCAGGATTTGCCTCGCCATGACGTCACGAAAAAATAATAATATAATTCCACGCGCGCGCGCGTTTTTTCTTTTGGCGTTTTTCTCTCCCGCTCCTCACCTCCTCGCTTCTTTTGATTTGTGACGTCATATATTCTGAAACTTAGGAGCTTTGTAAGCGACATTTCTATAACATTTAATTAACGACATTCGTTTTTTTTTTAACGCTATTGCGAATGCATTACGGCCTTTCTTTTTGAAATACCGAAAATCGGAGTCCGGTGTGATGTCGCCTCCTGGCTTTTTTATCCTCCCTCGGAAAACATGGCGGCGCTCGACGCATGTAGCAGAGGATGATCGGGGAGTCGGGGAGTCGGACCAAGTGGTCATTTTAGGTGCCCGACGACCTCTCAGAGTTCGCAAAGGAAATCGTCAAACTGTCAAAACAACTGGGTTTGTTGTCTGTGTATCGTAGTTTCGGTTGTGACTCCGCCGGGGCAGCCTTTCACGCAGAACCGACGCGACGTGGCCCCTCACTTCGCTCACAAAAGTCCACTGCGCGTTCTCTTCGACCTCCCACCGTTTCAAAGAATTTGAGATCGCTGAATGGGCACTAAAAGAACTTCAAACTCGAAAGTCAAGCGTCGTCTGCTCGCAGCGATAGGCGCGACGCACGGAAGAAACATGTTGTTCGCGGGACGCCGGCGAACACGACACTTTGAAGGCGTCAGAGAAACTCGACTCGCAGGACGGCTCAATATTTGACGTCACTGCACTGGCGAGGATCGCGCGGGAACTTCAAATTCGAAATTTGGAAATTGTTTTTTTTTTACTTCACAATTACTGAATTCCCGAGCTTCAAATCTGGCGGGTAATGTCCAGGCATCGTTTTCAATCGTTTCGGATAATAAAAAAATATATTTTTTGACGTGACAGTGATCCTCTTAAGCCTACACCGTTAAAGTTGACGGTCTGGCATTACTCTAATTTCCGTCGATGAGAGCATA